>JPKC01001008.1:0-18630 GCA_000750925.1 Pseudogymnoascus sp. VKM F-4518 (FW-2643) | reverse complement strand
AGAGGGGGGGAGAAGAGATAGAGGAAGAAGGGGAAATGGATGATAATTGATAAATCAACTGAGTGAACGTTGTTGGATATTAGCTTCGAAATCCACAGAGTATGAGGGATTTGAGTATCATTAGCGTAAAAATAGTATTAGGCCGCCTACGAAACAAGCACCGAAGAAGCATTGAATTGAAGCCAGCATTTTGTACTTCGCCCAGACTTGTCCAACCAATACTGTGTTCTCTATCACTCCCGAGTCAATGAGCAAACCCTCACATCCCTCTATTAACAACGATGGCTTCTGAGACCATGATGTCGGTAGTACAGGCGCTGTGAGGCGAACTGCCTTGTTCAGGCCTTGGCTGACAGCAGAAGAGAGAAGCTGGATCGTTGCTCTGTTGATGGGCTCCAAAGAATTGGCCGTCATAGTGGCTGCCACTACTCGAAACTCCAGCCAATGCTAAATGGATGCTACCTCTTCTCCGCAATTGGCATTATAATCGAGACTGTATCCGCCGCTGCATCAACTCGCCATCCTTCTTGGCCCATTCCCGCAAAACGCGCCTCTGAATCTTCCCACTCGCCAATTTGGGAACCTGCTGGATGAATACCACTCCTCCTACGAGGTATTTGTATTTTGCCACCCGCGACTTTATCCAGTGTTCGATGTCTTGGGGTGACACTTTGCCTTTGGAAGCCTCTTGAATGGCGACGTAAGCCCGGGGCAGCTCTTCTTCGCCACTGTGGAAATATTAGTATAGGAGAGGAACTGAAGCAAGGAAGAGAATACAATTTAATTCCGACGACACCTGCATCTGCAACATGCTCATTCTCAAGAAGCACTGCTTCTAACTCTGCTGGGGCGACTTGAAATCCATTCACTTTGATAAGTTCCTATCATCGTAAGTCAGCTGTATATACACCTGCTCGCTGACAGACTAACCTTTTTCCGATCAATAATCCAGAAATTTTCTTCGGAATTGCAAACAGCAATGTCTCCTGTCCGTAGCCAGCCCTCAGTATCAATAGTTTCGTTGGTGGCTGCTTCGTTGCGCCAGTAGCCAAGAGCTATCTGCGGTCCCCTGAGATACAGCTCTCCTGGCTGTCCATACGAAACTTCCTGCCCGTAATCATCCATGAGTTTGCATTCAGTGTTTGGAAGCAACTTTCCAATGCTGCCGGTGTCATCAACGTCGATAGCTAGCATCCCCATCCCTCCACAGGTTGTTTCTGTCATCCCGTAGCCTTGTATAATGTTGAATCCAAACCTCTTTGAACAATGATTCTGCAGCTCCTTGCTCAGTGGCGCCGCGGCGCATAGAGCCAGTGTCAACGAGCTGAGATCATACTTGCTAGTGTTTGGATGCTTGGACATCATAACCAGAATCGGCGGCACGAGCTGCAATGTCGTGATCCGATACGTCTGTATGGCGTATAGAAATTCTTCAAAAACAAACTCCTTCATCACATAGACAGGTATCCGCCTTTTGAGAGATATAATGATTAAATATAGTTGTCCATAAGCGTGGTAGAGAGGAAGATAGCCGAGCCAGCGGTCATCGGGTAGGGGAACCTGTCTATTATGGGTGAGGTTGAATATATTTTGGGCGGCGTTAGCGATTATGTTGGCATGACTTATCATCACACCCTTTGGGTGCCCGGTCGTTCCAGAAGAATAGTTGATCGTGGCAACTTTTGTCAAGGATTCTTCTGGTGTGAAGCTTGGCCACGCATACTCATTGACGCCACATTCTGAATGGAGGAGGACACGCCAATCTGGGATTCCGAGAACAGGTGTACACTCAACATCTGAGAATTGAAAGATTTTCGAATTTGATAAGCCGATTTTGGCGACAGCCTCGACAACTAATGGTACAAAGTCTGGGTGCACAAGTACGACGCTTGGTTGAACATCCTCGATTTGGTGGACAAGCTCTGGAAACGCATGAGAAATGAGCATGTGAGTTGGCAATAGGATGCGTCATGGGGAACCGACCCCAGACCGCGGTCTGGGTTGGAAAGTCTTCAGACCGCCGGTTTGGAACCACCGGTTCCCCATGACGCAGCCTAGTTGGCAAGATACTGACCTCGCAAAGTAAACGCTGGATTCCCAGCACTGAATCTATACCCTCCACCAACAATTCCAAGGTATGCTACCGGCACAAATATGTGGTTTGGTGTGAAAATCATGACAGCCTCATCCTGGTGTATACCCGTGTTGCCAAGGCCCCTGCTGAAACTCTTGCTCCATTCTAAAACTTGCGCCTCTGACAAAAAGTTGCTCGGGTCCTGTGAGTCTATCCAGAGCGGCTCAGTGCTTGGTTCCACGCCGGGCGGGAAGAGGTATTCTACCAAATTAGTTTGAGGGATACTGAGGTAAGGATGAACGGATTTGAAAGGCATTTTGTATTAATAAATAATCTGTCGCTTGTATACCACAGAGCAACACAAAAATGAAATAGAAGAAAGGAGCTGCTTATAACACTTTGTAAGTGGGTGAAAGGGGGATGGGGTTCGTTGTTCATTGGAGAGCAGGCGTCGGGAGAAGTGCGGTGTACAGTACAATGGGGGCGCAAGGAGTAAGCAAATACATTCTATTTTGAAAGGCTGCGTTTTCCGGGTTGTTGGATGGCGACACGTCAATTAAAAAACGTGGCATCCTTGTCAGACTGATAGAATTCGAGAAGGAATCCAAAGTACAGTACGTTGGTTATAGAGATTATAGAGGGTAAGAGGTGTTTTCAGCACCGGATATATTACCAGATTGAGATCCAACAGTCCGCGCCCACATCCAACAGTCCAGCCCCCCACATCCAACCGTACCCCGTATAGTTACACCACAACTTATGACCCTGCGACTGGCTGATAGAGCGGAGAATAACCCGTGAACATTTACAACTATCTTTATTGGCATTTCTCTCCTTAAGGCCATGAGCGCCGTGGAACTCGGTACAGGGGGGGGGGTTAAAAATGGCCAAGACCTCCGCTTTGCGTTCTCGCAAATTCAAGACAAAGCACCAAAACAACAGTCCGAGAGCATTGTTTTATATCGCATATGGGGAAATTTGTGACATGATTAGGTGAAGTAGCCCGCTTTGAATTGAAGTATAAATCCCGCCTGCCCCAGTCTATTGCGAGTTCCGACTCAACACACACCTAGCTTCTCAGGCTTCCTAATATTGTTTCGCTCGTGATTGTAAGCCTTGGTAACATTTTCGGCAGCAGTAACAAGCAGTATAAGCCCTATAACTCCTACTGCCACCAATGGTGAAGTAATAGAAAAGACAGTAAAACCATAGGAAGCTTCGTGGAAGGAATCATTGTTCACGAGCTGTTTTGTGGCAAGTCCCACCTGCATGGCAGTTAGAACGATGGCGACATACGCAAAAAACGTAACGATCCAAGCGAAGTTATGTTCTAGAAACGTCCCATACTCGTGATAGCCGTAGAAGTAACCCCGGATGAAATGCTTGGTGCCGAATTTTATCCTGTATATGCTGTTCAGTCGATTCAGTCTCAGCTCCCCAAATCGATAACGTGGATTGATTTGCTTCATGTCTTCAAAATCATCTCCCTCCATGAAATCGGCAATAAAATCACTCCATTCTTGGTAGGTAATCCCCTCAGGTAAAAGGCGTGGGTGGTTGGAGTTGTCCATTGCCATCTGAAAATCGGACTCGTTGAACACGAGCCAGACATAGCTAAGCAAGAATCCTTTGGCGTTTTTAAATAGATCGCTGTCACCCTCTATGTTTTCCTTCCAGAAATCATCATTGAGTAGATAACCAGGCAGAGGCTTTATGTAGATCCGAGAGCCTCGCCATGTAAGATGAAGGTCCGCTTGCTCTGTGACAACGACATTGCGATCCATCATCACCTGGCGGTGTAATGGCCGCGCTGCCTTCCTCATGCCAGCGAGCCAGAGATGTCGCTCAACTGCCGTAAGCCGGGAGACATCAAGGTCATGTCTTAGAAATTCCGTGTAATCGCTTTTTTCATTGCTTGCCTTTCCATTGTTCGTCTTCTTGCACCTGTAGTTTTTGTCTTGGTAGACAACTGGTACGAGTACTGATGTGGCTGGAACGATACATTTTTTAAATGGTACCCGAAGTGCGCCTGGTTGTGTCGCCGCCACGGGTTGTGTCGCCGCCATTTACATCAGCTGCACCGGTAGCTTCAATTGAGGTTCAAGGCTCGATCAGTTGTTTTGATGGTGGTGATCCTTTACGAGCACCAAGATAACCCCCAACAAGGTTACCCCAGAGTTATGGGAAACGTCAGTGAAGCGGCGCACGGTAAGATCCGGGCGGCAACACAACCTTGTCCGTCAGCCTGTCAAGGCTGAATATGCCAGGATGAAATCCGCCATGGCAGATTTATCGCGAGGCTGCGCCCAACATCATGCATTACGTGCATGATCAGCGGTGAGCCTCTTCCTCACGGGCTGCCCGAATTATCCCAGACGTGTACTGTACATAGGAGCAGGATATATATGTCGCCAACCCTCGTGATGGGTTGGCAAGTCAGATCAACAATACAGTATTTTTAGATATTCATTCGGTCACCAACCAAAACAATAGCGGCTAATCACCTTGCAGCATCCTTCTATTCCATATACTTGGCGTGAAATCCTTCTTGGGAAAGCGGAGATGCATAGCTACCAAACATAGGGCTGAACTTGCTGAGACATGCTCACATGGTGCATCCTCCATGATATACGTGACAGACAAATTTGGCATTCAACTAAAGTCTAACTAAACTGAGCCAACGCATAACTAGAGCAAACATTATAATCATTAAAAACTTCCGTCAAACTACATCTATCATGCACTCATTATGTGCACAAAAACATAACATGACAAAACAAGCGAAGGGGTATAAAAAAACAAAACGCATCAAAACATCAATCTCCAACAATAATCACGCTGCGGCCGTTGCTTCATAGCACACCACCTATTTTGCGGCAACAGGGGTCTTGGCTGCCGGGCTTTCAGGAGCAGCAGCCGCTTCGGCGATCGGAGCTGGTACCTCTTTCGAGCTTCCTCCGGGCCAGAACCAAGAACCGAGGCGACCAAGCATACTCTTACGCTTGACGTGACCCTTCTTGAATTTAGGTGTGGTAGGTGTGGTTGGTTCATCGGTGGCTTTCTCAGCTGGCGTCGATGGTGCGGCTGAGACTGGTTCCTTGACCTCAGCTGACTCGGCAACTGGAGCGACAGCGTCAGTGGCTGGGACCTGCTCGACTTGTGCAGGTTTCTGGTCGGCATCGGAAGTTTCAGCAGTCTTGAATGAGCCCGATGCTTGGGAGGACTCAGCAGCTGTGACAGCTGCAGGCTCGGAGATAGCTTCGTTAACAGCCACGGGGGCCTCGACAGATGCGGCTTCAACAATAGCTGATGGCTCAACCGCTGCTGCCTCTACGACCTTGGGCTGCTCCACAACCTTGGGTGCTTCCTGAGCCTCTGGTGCTTGCTCATCCTTTGGCGCTTCATCAACCTTGGGCTCCTCCTGGACCTTTGGCTCTTCAGTGGCGATAGGTGCCTCGGCCTTGGCTGCTTCCTCAGCAACCGCTGGGGCCTCTACCTTGGCTTGTTCCACAGCGGTAGGTTCCTCAACGGCAACAGGCTCCTCCACCTTAGTGGGCTCCTCCACCTTAGTAGGCTCCTCCACCTTAGTAGGCTCCTCAACTACAGCAGGCTCCGCTGCCTTAATGGGCTCTGCCACTGCAGCAGGCTCCTCTACCTTGGTGGGCTCTTCCACCACATCCGCAGCAGGTTCTTCCACCTTAGTGGGCTCTTCGGCCACAGCAGGTTCCTCCACCTTAGTGGGTTCTTCCACTGCAGCAGGCTCGTCGACAACCACTGGTTCCTCAAATTTTGGCTCCTCCACCTTGGTGGACTCCTCAACTTGAGGTTCCTCAGCGGCAGCTTCGCTGACGGCCACCGGTTCCTCCGCCTTTGACTCTACAACTGCGGCCGTCTCCTCGACCTTTGGCTCCTCAACTGTGGACTTCTCAACTGCAGCTGGCTCCTCAGTCGCGGCGGGCTCTGCGGCTACGACGGGTTCGTCGACCTTAGACGCCTCTACTGCGGTCGGCGCCTCAGCCTTAGCCTCTTCAACTACAACAGGCTCCTCCACCTTGGTAGGCTCCTCTACTGCAGCTGGCGCCTCAGTCTTAGTCTCTTCAACGGCGACAGGCTCCTCCACCTTGGTAGGCTCCTCCACTGAAGCTGGCGCCTCAGCCTTAGTCTCCTCAACTGCAGCAGGCTCCTCCACCTTGGTAGGCTCCTCGACTGCAGCGGCCTCCGCAACTACGGCAGGTTCCTCAACAGCCTTGGTCGCTTCTTCCACAACAGCTGGCTGTTCAACTGCAGCAGGTTCCTCCACCTTGGTCTCCTCTACTGCAGCCGATTCCTCAGGCTTAGACTCCTCCTTTGCAGCAGGTTCTTCTGCTGTAGCGGGCTCCTCTACAGCGGCAGGTTCTTCGGCCTTGGTTGCCTCCACCGAAGCGGGTTCCTTGGTCTCGGCAACTTCCTCGACTGCTGCTGGCTCCTCGACCTTAGCCTCTTCAGCAGGGGCAGACTCCTTTGTCTCGACGGCCTCCTCAGCAACCTCTGGCGCCTTGGCGACAACAGCTTCCTCCTCGACAGCTGCCTCAACAGGTGCTGCAGCTTCAACTGGCTTCTCTTCCTTAACGGCCTCCTTCACTTCCTCAGCGGGAGCGGCAACCTCTTCGGTGGCTACCGCGGCCTCAGATGGCTTAGATTCCTGAACAACCTCCTTCACTTCCTCAGCAGGAGCAGAAACCTCTTCGGCAGCTGGCGCAGCCTCTTCAACTACCTCCTTTGTTGCAACGGCGGCAGGAACATCTTCAACGACCGCCTTTGGCTCGGATTGAGTTGTCTCGTCAGCCTTGGCAGCTTCTTCCGCTTGCTTGGGCTCCTCCGCAACAGCCTCTGCAACAGACTTCTCTTCGGTTGGCGCAGAAACCTCAGATTCCTCAGCCGCGGCGGGCTCATCCACTAGCTTGGCGTCTTCGGATGCAGCGACCTCTTCGGTAACTGGAGATTTCTCCGTCACTACCTCTTCAGCAGCCTTCTCGGCTGCCTGAGAAGTCTCAGTAGCCTCGGAAACGTCAGCGACGGGAGCTACGACAGCATCCTCTACAACAGCTGGCACCTTGGTGGCAGCAACCTCCTCTACGGGAGCAGTCTCAGCTTCAACTGGAGCCTCGACAGACTTCTCTGCAACTTCCTCCACTGGCGCCACCACCTCTGGAGTTTCGGTGGTTTCAACGGCGGCAGGAGCGATCTCCTTCTCTGCCGTGGTTTCAGCGGTGGCAGATGCAGCCTCCTTCTCCTCCTTAGCCTCGACGGCGGCAGGAGCGACGTCCTTCTCCTCGGTGGTCTCGACGGCGGCAGGTGCGGCCTCCTCCGCAGTTGTCTCAACAGCGGCAGGTGCGACTTCCTTCTCTTCCGCCGCCTCGACAACGGCCGGTGCAACCTCCTTCTCCTCGGTGGTCTCGACGGCGGCAGGTGCGGCCTCCTCCGCAGTTGTCTCGACAGTGGTAGGTGCGACATCCTCCTCCTCCGAGGTCTCAACAGCGGCAGGTGCGGCTTCCTTCTCTTCGGTTGTCTCGGCAGTAGCAGGAGCGACCTCCTTCACCTCAGCCGTCTCGACAGCGGCAGGTGCAGCCTCCTTCTCCTCTGAAGTCTCAACTGCGGCAGGTGCAGCCTCCTTCTCCTCTGCGGCCTCAACAGTGGAAGGTGCAACCTCCTTCTCCTCCGCGGCTTCAACAGCGGAAGGTGCGACTTCCTTCTCCTCTGAAGTCTCAACAGCGACAGGTGCGACTTCCTTCTCCTCGGCTGTCTCAACAGCGGCAGGTGCTACCTCCTTCTCCGCGGCTTCCACAGCGGCAGGGGCAACCTCGTCTGCTTTCTCCTCCGTAGCATGGACTACTACAGCGGCGGCGGCGGCAGCGACGGCTGTTCCAGCCAGTGCAGCAGCTGCTACTTCACCCTTTGATACATCTGCCTTTGCCTTTCCGGCCTTGGACTTTGATTTCTTGTTCTTGCCCTTCTTTCCAGTAGCAGCGGCAGCTGACTCAGCCTCCACAGCTTCATCCTCGACTTCAGGCTCGGCAGCGGCAACTGGGGCCTCTTCTTTGGCCTCCTCAGTTGTAGCCACTGGCTCGGCCTCAGCTTCGGGTTCAGCAGCAACGACAGGGGCGGACTTGACCTCCTCGGTGGCAGCGACTGCTGGCTCTGCCTCTACTGCGGCGGCCTCTGGTGTAGGCTCGGGAGCGACTTCTGGGGTGTCGTCTTTCTTCTCCTCGACAACAGCCGCTGGCTCAGACTTAGTCTCAGCCTCCGTAACAGCAGCAGGGGCATCCTCCTTGGCCTCTTCGACAGCAGCCACTGGCTCAGCCTCCTTGGCCTCAGCCACTGGCTCAGAAACAGCGACTGGTGCGCTTTCTTTTGTTTCCTCAATAGCAGCAGCAAGCTCGACATCCTTTGTCTCGGCCACCGGCTCGGTAACGTCAGCTGGAGCGTCCTCCTTCTTCTCCTCAACAACGGCGACGGGTTCAGCCTCAACCGCCTTTGTCTCGGCGGCGGCCACTTCGGCAACAACTGGGGTATCATTCTTCTCTTCGGTGTCGACCACTGCCTTCTCGGCAACCTCCGGCTCAGTCGTGGCTGCATCAGTCTCAGGCTTTTTGTCCTCAACAGCTGGAGCAGCTGCTGCGGCGGCACCTTCTGCCTCGACATCCTTGACGTCTTTGGTTGCTTCAGCTTCCGCCTTTGTTGCTTCTTCCGGCTTAGCCTCTTCCTCCTTGGAGCCTACAGCTACGGCAGCTACGGCAGCGGCGGCGATCGCTGGGACAGCCAGTGCTGCTGCTGCTACTTCGGTCTTTGACGCGCCAGCCTTTGCTTTTGCGGCCTTTGCCTTTGACTTCTTCGCGTTCTTGCCCTTTTTGCCCGTAGCAGCTGCAGGTTCGGGGGTTTCGGTAGCAACTTCGCTGGCCGGTGCCTCCGTCTCGGCTTGTGCAGCCTCTGGCTCTACCTCTCGCGTAGTCTCCGCTTTTTCGGTAGTAACTGGTGCAGCCTCAGTAGTTTCGGCTTCAGTCTCGGCGGCCTTTTCCCTTGAGGCGTGTGCCTCAGCGAGAACCTCCTTGGGCACTTCTGTCACAGTGACGGACTTGTCATCGGCGGCAGCAGCAACAGGTGTCTCCTCGGTGGTTGCTTTTTCGGTGACATCTTTAGCATCTGCCACAGGTGTCTCCGATTCCTTCACAACTTCAGTCCCTGTTGCTTGGACAAGGATGATGTCTTCGCCATCTTTGCCCTTGGATGCGTCAACTGTGACGCCAACCTTGACATCACCTTCGGGTGTTGCAACGACGACATTAGCCTTGGCTTCAGCATGTTCTTTATTGTCGGCAACGTCTTTCTTTAGCTGCTCTGAGATATCCTTCATCACCTCAGTGCTTGCGGTGACAGCGATACCCTTAGCGGTCTTCAAGGCGTGATCCGAGGCCATCTTCCCAACCATCGCGAGTGCAGGAACGAGAATTCCTGGTGCGACCAATGTCGCGGCTCCGACAGCAATGGCTATAGCTCCTCTGTGCGACGTGTTAGTCATTCCAAACCAGTGAATAAGGTTTGGACGTGAATCTGAAAACTTACTCAGCAATCATCTCTGGGTGTTCTTGAATCGCCTCCCCGACATCCTGGACGCCCTCTATGACCTCTTTCGTAACAACTTGCACAGCATCGGCAATTTTCTCCATGAATGTCTCATCATCTTCGCCAGTAACCGTAGACGCAACTTCCTTTGCGATGTTGTTATATATTTCTTTTGCGTCTTCTGCTGTCTTCTCCTGTAGCTCCGCCGCTGCAGCCGTCACACCTGCTGCTACTGCTCCGCCAGTCTATTTTGAAGTATGAGTAAATGCCATATTGGTTTTAGATAGATGTCATAAACCTACAGTTTGTACGACTGCTGCCTCAACGGCAGTTGGAGGTGCCTTCTCTGCAGCTCCATCCTTGGCTTCTGCGTCTGATGCTGGAGTTGCGTCTTTGGCGATAGGAGCCACTTCCTTGGCTCCGTCTTCGGTTGGTGCTTTGGCGTCCTTGGTAGGTGCCAATTCTTCAGCTAGAGTAGCCTCCTTGACTGGGGCAGCCTCTTCGACCGGAGCAGCCTCTTTTGCCGGGGCTTCTTCCTCGACAGGGGCTGCCTCTTTTACCGGAGCAGCATCTTCAGCTGGAGTAGGCTCAGCCGGTGTGACCTCCGGTGCTACTTCCTTTGGTGCTTCTGCTACAGGAGCTTCTTGTGCTGGTGCCTCCTCTTTGGCGGGGGTTGTGTCTTTTGCTGGAGAAGCCTCCTCTACAGGATCTTTCTTCTCTTCAGCGGGAGCTGCCACCTCAACAGGGGCAACCTCTTCAGCAGGAGCGGCTTCCTTTGCAGGAACCTCTTCAACTGATGGTTTCTCCTCAGCCGGAGCCTCCTCTTTCTCTGGAACTGCCTCCGGGACTACAGGAGTTGTCTCTTTATCCTCGTTCACAGCAGTAGTAGCCATATCCGTGACCGTCTCCGGGACAGTTTCTGCAACAATATCTTTGGTCATAATCCACAATCACAGCTCTCTGGACAGTGAAAAAGCAGTATGAAGGAAGGAAAAAGGCAGCAGGCAGGAAAACAGCAGACGGCTACTTTGTAAACAAAGCTGGGTCCCTTCGGGGTCGCCTTCTTCCTCGCAGATTGCGTTGCATGGGGGGAGCTCCATTGGAGGCGCCGCCGAATCCTTATCGGGTTAGGCGAGTTACCGTAATAGGATTAGTTTAGTTGACAGCGGGGTGGGGTCCAGCAATGACCCTTGAGATCGCTCCGAGCCGAGCACCACACTAGATTTTTTCAGGTATAGCGCATGAACTTGGCACTTTTGTGCTATGCACGTGATGGTTCTAGTTGATTGTACAATCTCCCCTGTGTCTCGTTTACGCTTCTTTCCCTTCTTTACTTCGTGGTTAATTCTCCTTGGAAATCTAAAATCTAAAATCTAAAATATGAAATACCTGCATCAGTCTAAAGTGTGTTGCATGTTATTGCACCATGCATGACACGATCAAGGCGTCAACTTATTCATTGGCCGTGAATTGTGCGCAGTTGCCGCCCATTTCTAAGACACGGCCGTGATGGTCGCAATAAGTACTGCCAATCTATGCGTGGGGTGCATATTGCTCTCGTTCCCCGCTAGTTTCCCCGATAGGATGTCATCCCCGGCCATTTTGTACAGTACAACTCACCGACAGTTACTGTAGGAACAAGATACTCGAGATGGGAGAGACGCGATGGGATTCTTATCCTGAATGCATACTGTAAGTGGTTGCAGCTGGGCCGAGGGACTTGTTACTGCTAAAATACTCGTGATGAGAAAAACCGGGAATTTTCCATGTCTTCACATACTCCTCACCGCTTCTACACACTGAAACAAGACGAACAGTACGACCAGTACGAACGGCAACTTTTCTCCTTAATAGTACTGTACCTCCTGTAGCGTCGATCCTCAGCTTGGTTCAAGTCGCTGGATTCCTGTTATCTCAACCCCGCGCGTATCGAATTGGGGGGGACAATACCACCTAAACTCGTCGGCGTTTTTCGGAACGAGTATGATCTTTCTTGCCAACAGATTATCATTGCATTAAATGTTCTAAGTAAGAAAGGTGCTAAAATCAACAGCTGGAGTACCATTACATTTAATGTTCCAAGGAATCGAAGACGAGTGCCCAAATCAACAGCTAGAGTACCTTATCAGCCCTTCCCCATGATGTGTTACACTTCCATGCCGGGTTTGACCCAGCTGAGGGGTTGGCGGCGCGGCTTCAATGATTCGGTGACTTTATGGTTGCATTGCAGCCTATTTACTACATATACCTTGTAGGTGCCAGTCGTGCACCGTCAACCATCGTATCATCCTATCTTGGCACAACCATTGCTTGGCCAGCTTCGTGTGGGAATATCAATGCTTTTGGTGCAGCGTCTCACAACATCAATACAACTACAGCACATGTTTCAGGTGCGCCGGTAACGTAACCTCTAATGGTTCTCTCTCATCATTCTTGCCAGTTCTATATGTCTCTCATATCTCATCGTTCTTGCCAGTTCTATACGTCTCTCATCTCTCATCGTTCTTGCCATTTCAGACGTCAGGCATCTGCCATCGTTCCTGCCGGTTTCATACATCACTCATCTCCAATCGTTCCTGCCACTTTTTATACATCAGGCATCTTCTATCGTTCCTGCCAGTTTTGTACATTAGTCATCTCCCATCGTTCCTGCCATTTTATACATCACCTACACGTCGTTGTAAATCTGTTCATATTTTCCAATATCCAGAATTATATATTCTAAACCACAAAAAAACACTGTAGCTTGACCCCGTTTCAATCCCATCTTGCCTGTTGTGCTGTTCAGTTCAAGCAGATATTCCCGCCCCACCACCATGGGCTCCCTCCTCAAAGGCTCTGCCTTCTTGACCGGCGCAGGCTCTGGAATAGGCCGTGCCACTGCCCTCGCATTTGCCAATTACGGTGTAACGCGTCTCTCCCTGGCCGACCTTGACTCGTCGTCCCTAGCAGCCACTTCCAAGCTCCTAAAAGGGGCAAACCCTGCAATCCAGATTCTGGAGCACCCCTTTGACGTCACAGATGGAGGGAAGGTCCAGGCTGCCATTGCCAGAACGGCTACTGAGTTTGGCCGCATTGATGTAGCTGTCAATGTTGCTGGTATCACTCTCAATGTTCCAACTCAAAATTGTAAGACGGAAGAGTGGAGGAAGGTATTGGGTGTTAGCCTTGATGGGCTGTGGTTTTGTCAGCGGGAGGAGATAAGACAGATGCTAGCGCAGGAGTGAGTATCAATCCCTCGTCTTCAGCTACACCTCAACAAGTGGCGTATATAGTAGGTAAAATCTAACCAAACCCCCAAAGAGACCGCGGGCCAAGAGAGGGAAGAGGAGTAATCGTCAATATCTCATCCGTGGCCGGTCTTCTTGGCGGTGTAGGCCCCGCCTATACTGCTTAAAAACATGGTATGTTTATCCTCCTATCACCTCACGGCCACTGCTCTTTCATACCCTTTCACTGACACTCTATAAGCCGTCATCGGCATCTCCAGAAGCGTAAGCCCACCCAAAGCCCTCACCGAAAGGAACCCCTAACATCATCCAGGACGCTGTCACATACGCACCAAAAGGCATCCGCATCAACGCCATCTGTCCCGGGTTTGTCATTCCCCGCCCTATTTCTACCTCCCTACCCCTTTGTTTATATTTTGAGGCCTTTCATTAATACGCCGCACAGCTGGACGGCTACGCCACTGGTCAAGCGAGCTCAGGCCGAACACCCAGATGGGATGAAAGCATCGGTCGCGAAGGCACCGATGGGGAGGATGGCGGAGCCGGAGGAGATTGCGGATGTGATTGTCTTTTTGGGGAGCCGGATGGCGAGTTTTGTGTGTGGGGCGGTGGTTGTGGTGGATGGGGGGTATACTGCTGTTTGAGGAGGTGAGGGCGGTGAGGTTGTAAGGTCATCTGGGGTGATGTGAAAAGGAGTTTTGGCTTATTATTATGAGTGTAATATTTATAGTTGTGACTACCAATAACGATAACGAAGAATGGGCGACTATTGTTTATAAATTATACCCAACTGAGATGGCCTTTGCAACAGCCGTACAAAATGTCTCATTACTGGCGACCAGATCATCTCTGGCGAACATATCGTAAATTTCTTACGGAGACTTTGGGTAACCAAAGATGGGCAGGGGACGTGATAAATATGAGGTTAAAATGGGAGGTGGGAAAGGATAGGGGTGGTGAGAAATGAGGGGTGAGAAACGGGAGGGTAGTGAGAAAGGGAAGGGGTGGTGAGAAATGAGAGGCGTAGCAAGAAGGGGGTGGGTGGTGAGAAATCGCATAATCATGACGTGGCCTGCCATACTTTTGTAGGGCATGCTCTTGCCAGGACCTCCTCACGTCGGATTTTCCGCCCACAGGCCCCTGCGAGGCCTTTCCAGAGTTAGTAGCGAAGTTCTGAAGATCTGTGGCTGTTGCACATAATTCGACCTTTGCCTTGACGCCGTCAAGTTGTGCAGAGGTCCCATGAGAAAGATGGGTGATAATGGCGAGGGCCAAATCAAAAATGAGGGGAGGGGTGGGGTGTAGCAAGAGGGGAAGGGTCGGGAATGAGAATCCTATGTCTTCGTGGTCTAATTATTCCGATATTAAAAATTATTAGTTATCTTAACTGGTCTATATACAAAGTCATATATCGTAACTTGAAGCAGGATTCATGAGTAGCTTTCTGCACAGTAGAAATGAATTCCTGTCTTGCGAGATGTATACCTGAAAGATCTCCAAAATCCAATTCGCTCGCCCAAAACCAAGATCATAAGTCTCCATGGTCATCCCCTAAGCTTCCTGCGATAGGAGTGGTGTCCGTTCGCCTTCCTCCACAGCAGCATCCCGTTGTGCTGCTCCATTCTTCCTCTCCTCGCGAGCCACATATGTAGCATAAATCGCAGTCGGATAAAATAAGACCCTGGATCTTCGATCAGTATCGCGTTCGATTGCAGGGGCATATAAACTTACAGCAAGGCAAACCCAGCAATGAAGGCCCTCACAACACGGAGAAACCTATCGTTCGAGGGCTCTCTGTACCGGTTTCCATGTTCCGCAAATGCGCTGTCTAACACAAGCCACAGCCACATCGTCGTCGCAAGCAGCGACTTGGCGGCTTCCAGGATAAAGGATATATCTGTGGACAGACTTGGCATGCGGTCCTGGATGAGGAGGATGAAGAGTATTATAGTTGCGAGGAGACCGTTGACGGTGTATGTGCTTTGGGCAGTTAGCGTGGGCAGGCAATATAAGGGTGGGGGGCGGCTCGGGAGCTGGGGATGCTTACAGGAAGCGGTATACGGTTTCGTAGTTATCCCATAGCTGGACGAAGGCGAGGAAGCCGAGAGTGAGGGCGATGGGGGTGGTGAGGAGGGCTTGGAAGAGGCCGGCGGCACGCAGGATTTGGTTCGTCATTGCTGCGGTTCTAGAGGATTCGTAATTATGTTAGTTTAAAGATGATTTGGTTTTGAGACGATTCATGCTGGGTGAGGTGGTTGAGGGAGAGGAAGGGACGAGGAGAAAACCTACGAAGGCGGGTTCATTAGATCGATGTATCGAATGTGATTTCCCTGGCCCGTAAATAAAGTAGACGGATGGACTTGAAGGCGGCAGCAAATCCCGGAGCTATTGCTCAGGCCGGCACTCTCAAAACCACGAAAGAAGAGGTTTTCTGGCGTGTCAGATCTGTTGCTCGACGAGGTTTCAAAGCTGCATGGAGTCCGAGGTCAGGGACTGGGCGCTTTGGGGAGGCTTGACTGGACGTTACCTAAGACAGGGGTTTGTCGATATCACGTGTTGTTGGCATCTCAATTAGGACTAGGGTACTCGGGTAGTGCCTTGTAGTGTCAGGAGAGAACCGTGCTTGCATTAGGCACAGATCCACACAGGGGTCTTGGTCTTGTCATGGGCCTTGATTGTGAATGTGAACGACTCGTCCATCACAATGCAGCTCACGAATCATGGGTCGATGAGCATAGTACACGTCAATTTCGAAACTATGAAGGGCGTTTATACATATATAGAGTACTATTTACTATTTACTCTCCGATAGAACATGGTATCAGGTTTGGCAGTTATATACTATAAGAACTTGGTCAAGGCTAACCATGTAGTACAGACAAGAATCTCAAGGCTTTCTCAAGCAAATGCTGGGGCTGAACCCACCGTCGTCAGAGCTCAGTCAACACTTTAACAAAGTTGTGCGTGCACACACGCTAGGGCTGCAATGATACTCTGTGGCGCGTAGCCCAGAGCCAATAACGACGGGCCAACGCTATTATTGGGGGGTGTGCCATAAGCCACCACCAAACACGTCCAGTTCTCTTTGGGGGGTCCCGTTTGTGGTGTCTTAAGTCATCTGAAACTTCCTCGATTTTGGCCGTCCGGCGTGGTCCGGTGTCGGTGCGCGCGTATTTATTCCCCATGCCGCAATTGATCCGCAACCACAGCTCGGCATTGGGGAGATGTGGCTGATTCTCCACCATCCCAGGTTGCTGTGCATTCTCGTGTCTTTATATGTGTTACTCCCCTTGATCTGGTCGGCTTGGTAATCTTGAAAGTGCCTCGATATACTTTTGCCTGAATGTCTCCGTCGCGAGTCCCCCTCAACGGCATCTTTCAACTTGAGTGCCGTGATGTCCCATGGTAGCGCTGTATGTTTATCACCCTTCTTCTCATTGGATGCGAATTATGAACTATACCCCAATTTAGTGATTTGGCGGTGTCGCGCCAGCGTGTGCCTTTTGAAAGCCAATGTTGCGATATTTCCTCAGCATAGCCAGTTGAATTTCAACGCGGAGATATGTGAGTGGGATAGGTGCTAATAATTTCCAGCATGAATCCATCTTGCCACCAGGTGTCACACAAGCAGAATACAATGCACAAACGCGGGTACCTTTAATGCTTGCTGGGGCCATCACACCCTTCTTGGTTGCAACAATTTTTGTCATTGCGCGCTTTTGGTCGCGCCAGATCTTAAAAGGGTCATGGGCACAAGATGATATTTGGGTATTTATAACATGGGTTCGTGTTTCTGCCTCCAGAGTTTGCCTCGAGTTGTACTGAAGTCTCTATGACAGATTGGATCATTAGCCCACACAGTTCTCAACTGCAGTATAACATTCTACGGCATCGGGCGCCACGTCTCTGTCCAATTCGAGCAACATGCTGTCCGTGTTCTCGTGATAAGCTATGGCACGCGGATTCTATATCAATTCATCCTTGCCACCACCAAAATTGCGATCCTGACCCTATACCTCCGAATATTCACAGACGGCAAGAGCCAAGTTATGGTGTATGGGATGATTAGCTTTGTTGTGCTCTACACAATCCCCTGTCTCCTCCTGTTGATCTTTGAGTGCACCCCTTTCTACGACTCTTGGAATCCCTACAGGTTTCCGCAGACGTGCATAAACCTCACCATCCAGGTATATATGTCCGCAGGCTTTAACATCTTCCTCGACATCTTGATGGTCGTATTTGCCGTACCACGCGTCCGTAGGTCCCTCCCGTCTCCCGGAATATACTGGATTTTGGCCCAACTCACTCACGCTCGAACACAGTGCCCCTTAATCTTCCAAGGTTGCAGAAGGCCGGGCTTATTGCGATTACGTCTCTCAGCTCCCTCGTCGTCATCTCGTCAGTCGTTCGGCTTATCCGTATCAGCGCGTTGAGAACAAGCACGGATCTTCCATGTACATCTTCTCTACTTCCATTCCATGGTCCTCCTATACTAATGCTCGTCAGGGGACTCATATGACTTCACAACCTGGTCGGCGATCGAAGTCAACGTCGGACTCTTCTGTGCGACTGCGCCAGCTATCAGGCCGGCAATCCGTGCCATGAAGGAGGCTCTTCGCCTGAACTCTTCGCCTACTACGAGCCGCGATGCAAGATTTCCCAGTTCTATGACTCCAGACATGGAACTAGAAAACGGCGGGGTCTTCAACCCAACACCGGCATTGCCGGCGAACAGTAGGTTTTGGATTACTAAGAAAGGGCGGGCCATAGAACGGCAGCTGAGTGATGCAGATAGTTCAAAAGGCGTGCTGAATTCTGTATCGCTGAATAGGTCTCCAGAGAGTGGGAGGACTTGTAGCGAAGCCGAGAGCGAGCGGGAGATGGGGGAGAGAAGGGTGAAGCAGGGAGGTGGGACGTTTTTGGTATAGATACCCCTGGGTGGCAGTCTGTTTTGTAAAGCTCTGGCGCAAGAATTCTTCTTGTTATATACCCTATATTGTATCAATTACAATTACAATATTAATGATGAATAAAAGAATACTATTGATGAACCAAGTATTGTTAGTTGCGAACCAAATAATATTAATCGCAAGCCCAAAGGTGGCGAGTAACAAATACCTATGCCACATATATTTCCTCCAGTGTTCGGCACAGATCGTAGATGACCCGACCCGATCCGGATCATGATCCGGATATATCCTATCCGTCATAATTTTGGCCTATCCGTACGATCCGAGGATATATCCGGATCATACGGATATTGCCAAGCATTGCCAAGAATAGCCAAGGCCACACAGTAGTAGAATTAAATCCGTAATACCAGTCTAAATACCATATTGTGACGATTACCGCTGTAAAAATGAGCGACTCTGAGTTATCAGATTTGCCGTCAGATCATAAGAGCTATTCTTAAATAGAAGAGCTGTCGTTACCACATCTTATACCTCAATATAGCCCTATTCAGCCTTCAGTCGAAGCAGTTAATGGATCGTTAAGTAATATACTTCAACATCCAAGGGTAGTACTACCCCTGACGTCTTCAAAGCTATTCACAAAGGGCTTATATCGTCGGGAACTACTTAATACTCGGCCTCTAACTATAAAGATAGTATGCCTACAACTAGACTGTGAATATTCAATACTGCTACAAGGACTAAAGCAGTCGTCAACGGGTAATTTATAGAGGCATTACTCTTTAAAGCATCCAACAGTATTATACGCCCTTAA
>JPKC01001007.1:0-32367 GCA_000750925.1 Pseudogymnoascus sp. VKM F-4518 (FW-2643) | reverse complement strand
CTAGAATATTCTAAATATATATTTATAAGCATCTAGAATTATGTAGAAGTTTATAGAATATTCTAAATATATATTTATAAGCGTCTAGAGTTATATAGAAGTTTGTAGAAGTTTATAGAAGTCTCTAGAGACATTTCATTTTTTCTTATCTTATTGCTTATCTATAAACTATACCTAATTAGGTAATAACTAAGCTTAATAAGGTTTAGTTTATAATCATGATTATAATCATGACTATTCATGATTATAAATCATGATTATGATTATGTGCTTTAGAAATAATCATGATTATGATTATCAACTAATAATCATGATTATAATTGATTTTCTAACCCTGCCTACATTCGATGTAGAATTGTTTCCTGCTATATTGCTTTGTATATAAGCCGGTACCTTGTAATCATGATTATGATTATCAACTAATAATCATGATTATAATTGATTTTCTAACCCTGAAAAGTAGAATAGTATAAATTTAAGTAGAGTATTGTAGTCACACGTAATTTACTTCTAATTACAGTAAAGTTAGTGTAGTAGCCACTGTAGCGTAGGGGTGCGATCACTGTAAAGTTAGTGTAGTAGCCACTGTAGCGAAGGGGTTTAATCACTGTAAATTTAGTGTAGTAGCTACTATAGCGTAGGGGTGCAATTACTGTAAAGTTAGTGTAGTAGCAACTATAGTATAGAGATGCCATCACTATGAAGCTAGGCTACACTATAGCAGTAAGTAGCTACTATTTCAACTCTTTAAATGACTAAGTTCAGCATGCTCTAGTGTTTTGCTAATGGATTAATTATAGGGGTCTTATTTAGGAATAGCTTCAATTTTATGACTTTATGCACATTTATAAATCTGATGCCGTTTCCGCCGCACCCAATCATGTGAACTTGAGGTAAGAGGATGAGTGCGGGGTACGTCGAACAAGGAAGTCTCGGCAACTCCGATTCTCTGATTCCGGCACCCTGCTTAAACTCCGAGACTCCAAGGTCCCCACGTTGCCAAAGTCAACGTGGGCATATTCTCGATGGTCGTGTCCCAAACAATCATTGAAAAGGTTTTTGTTCGAAGATATCCGACAACCACGAACCAGCTTTAGGCTCGCTTAGTTTCGCATCAAGTCATTTCAGCATTTCAGTCACACTTCAAATCATGTTAATTTTCCCCATGTGACGTGTGTGATAATGTATTCCCAACCAATTGTTACAGGCCCTCCCGTTCCAATAGGAACCCCCTCATCAACTCCAAACCAGCCCAACCCACTACAATATGTTCAATCACCCCGAAGACTCAATGCGAACTCCCCCACCCCGCAAAGGCAACACCTTCCTTTTCCAATCCTCCTCATAAGCATCTCCCAACAACCTCAAAAGCGCACCCATCTTTGGCGTAATACCCCATACCCACGTGTCGTCCAGGAACACGGCCCACGTTCTCGCGACTTCCGCCGCCATGCTGCCCGTGTCGCAGTACTCGGAATCGACTTCGTCCAGCAGGCTGCGGAAATTGTCGAGGTTCTGCTGCTCTGCTTCGTTGGGCTGACAGCCGGGGAGATGTCGCTGCGTTTCGATGGCGTGCATCCATTTGGTGATGAAGAGTGCTGACATGACTCAATATTAGTGATAGAAAATGAAGTCGAGAATAATTCAACGTACCACAGTCCCATGCAGCAATGGCATGCTCGACGCTCCAACTTAAGGCCGCAGTCTTCACAACGATTAGGTAGCCTGCCTTGATAGGGGTGAGAAAACCGCCGTAAGCCTTACCGACGGCTTTAGTCAAGAACGAATTCCGCTCCTGGGGGGCCTCAACGAACGCTTGTATACTAGAGTTGATTTGTTCTTGGCTCCCGCTTAAAAGCATCATGCGGTTAAAACTGCCGATGCCTGTGAAGAGGCGAACGTATGCGCTTCGTAGTAGTGCCTGGCAATTAAACATAGAGGGTCCTTCCACGGACTCGGCATGCTGCTCAAATTCGGGCCTGTCCACTGTGAGCAGAGCATAGCAACGGGCGAGGGCGTGCTCGGCTTGGGTAGCTAGAGTGCCTTCTAGCGATGCGGATGATTGTGAACATTGAAGAGTGTGCCACATATGGATGTTAACGGCATGCATGAGCATTGTTGTGGCAAAAGCGGACCAGTTATTGCTGACCGGGTACCCTTCATCGAAAATGAGACTGGTCACGGATTGGCGGACCGTGGCTCGTGTAAGAGTGCGGGGATCAAGAGCATCTTCCCATTCTTGAGCGTTGCAGGCTTCCCAACGTGCTTCTGCTTCTAGCATGTCAAAGTTGAGGTCTTGCGTCAGAGAAAGAAACGGCACTGTATCGTACGTAACTGTCAAAGCACTGCTTAAAATAAAGATACCACAAAGAAGCCTACGGAATAGACACCATTAGTAATGTCAATTTAAGAGTCTCTATATCCTTACCTTTTGGACGTTTCTCTCTCCGTCCATTCCGCCCAGGACAAGCCCTCCCCACTATTGGGAAGAGCCAAAAGCATTCTTCGTAAGCGATACTCCTGTTGCTATTAGACATATATCATTTTGTAGTTCGAGGATACACACTGTTGCCCACACTCCCATATTCTCGTTAGCCGCAACGACATCTGGGATATCGCCATTGAACACGGCAAATACTGTTAGTAGAAATTTACATTGGACGGCCTCAGTGGGGCTAGGTTTCATGGCATCATTTGGATCCTTTCGGAGTTCCTGTGACACCATTAGGTCGTCTCACGTTGACGGAGCGGAACAATTTACCTGGTCGACCATATTTTGAGCCCAAGTCCACAGATCTTTTGCAACTTTGCGGTTCAAACGATACAGCGCTCCTATTGCACACATTGCCATTATCAATGGTGCGCCCGCGTTATTGTTACGTAGCGTCTGGAGATGTATTATAGGAAAGTGGTGATGAAAACATATCAGATAACTCGTCAAGAACCGATCGAGCTGTTGAGAGCTCGGCAGTCTGAACGTCTGCGGATCCTCAGAAGACAGACGACTTCGTGCCTCTGCCAGCACGTCAGCGTACTTTGCTTCGTCTAATTCAGTAAACGGCATCTTCAAAGGCTTTGCTTTGCCACTATGAAGTCGAGCAAATGATCCAGGGGCATTTCTAGGGTCTATCGATTCATTCCGCGGTGTCGCCATTACAGCGTCAGATGCAGCACGTGATCTTCCTCTATCGTTGCCAGTCCATTGTTGAGTTGGTGGGTCGGTGTCCACATTTGGGCTGTAGCCAGAATTAAAGAGGTATGTAGATATTGAGTAGTCCAAGTCTAGCGCCGAGGCGTCTATGGAGAAAAAGTCTATTTCTTCTGGATCTTGCGGTAGAGTCTGCGAATTTCCGCCATGATTTATAGGATGCTGATGATTATGATTTAGAGAATGATCAAGGGCGTCATTTGGACTGTTCTCTCTCGTGAGGTATGACGGCACTGGGTCGCCAAACCAGTGATGGCTAGGTCGAAAATGATGTGTCCTCTGGTGATTGACGATGGGCAATCCTTGGGAGTTCTCTAAGCGTTCAAGTTGGCGGTCTTGCACGCGCTGCTGACTATGAGGTTGATGATTACTGGCCTGATTATCTACAAGTATTCGGTGGCCAAATGGGTCGTGATGGTGCCCATATTGACTAGTCAAATTGTTGCTCATACCGCTCATGTGGCTCATGTCTGTACTTGCAGGACTGGATCGTGGCGTTGTTTGATTTTGCATTGGCATCAGCATTGGATCAATTGAATCCTCCGTTCCATGGAAAGCATCATGATGCGCCGAGTTTCCATCCTGATGCCCCTCGTCCTGGTGCGCATTTGATGGCTGTTCTTGGGAAAATAGGTAATCGTACTGAGTCATATGAGTGTTGTAATTGCCCATCTGTTCCTGCTGGCCATCATGTATCTCCGGTGGTAGCATTTTCTGGACAGTATCATGGTTATTGAAGTGATCCCGTGTGCCACCTAGGTTCATATGTGGTTCAAGGGTTTGTTCAGGTTGTTGCTGCTGCACTTCCAAATATCCGCGAGGATGAAATGTCTTCTCGTGGCGACTGACAAGGTCCCTGGTGTATAATGAGTAATTATAACGGAAGGACCGGAGCCCATAGAGCTTACTTCCTAGCGTACCGGCGACCACAGAAGTTGCAAGGGAATGGTCGTTCATTCGTATCTGGCAGGTAGAAGCACAGGTAAGCATACGTCCGAGATTCCAGCGACGTGAGGGGTAGTAGTACTCACGACCTCTTTCATGGCGCGAACAATGTTCACTTCTCTTGAAGTTCTTATGGCAAACTTTGCACTCGTAGACACGAGGAGGCTTCTTCGGCCGGGCAGGTTGTGCGTCGACCATCATTGGCCTCACCAACGTTGCGGGCCTGAAGTGAGGCAGTGGAGATGCATTTAGAAGCGGTTCATAGCAATCAGACAGCTCCCGATATAGGGCGTGATCGAGCTCGTGGTTTACATTAAGGTGGGGTTAAGTGAAGCTCAACAATGATACACGGTAATCGACGAAAGCATATCAAATGTAAGGATGAAGCCTTCTTTCTTCCAAGTGCACAGGCAGTAAGAATGAAGATTGAGGTTTTGTAGCGTACCTACGGCACAGCACACGTTCCTCACACTTAGCTTTAGATAGTGCAGTGGATAACCTGGAGCGTACCTTACCGCTCCGAGGGTTAGCGTTAAAATAATGCCCGAGGCCCGAGAGTCTGGCTTCTCACTCGCAAGCTTGGTGTCTGGTTTGATTTCGAAATTTGCATCGTACCAGTTGTCGCGTACGTATAGAAAGGCAGTTCGAGATATCATGACGGATGGAGCTCATGATACATGTTGTATGCTACTCGGTCCTTGTCCTCGATCATGGCTGTTGACTGCTTTTTGGCTTCGACTGTGGAGTTTTTGGCGCACTACTTCCGTTTAAACTACGTGGCCAACTTCACATATGTAGTTTTCGGGACTCCACAAACAAAACGCATCGAACGACTCGAACCGCAAGTGGGACATCGTATGTTTTTGTCTTCGTCGTGCCATGGTAATGTACTTTCGTTGTTTTGTCCCATGTTCATATCGTGGGGTTGAAAGCTCCATGGCCAGGTGGGGTTGTGTTTCCCAAGATTTCTTGCATATTGCGACGCTCCCGTAGCTCGTGTGGGGTGAAATTATTCCCCATCTCCATGGGATCACAACCCACATTATCATCTGGTCGCGATTGAAACTCTTTCTAAAATATCTATAACTTTCTATTATTTTTAAAACATGTCTGGATAAGCCTGTTCTACATTTCGAAGAGTGGATTGTCGACGTTCGTCACTATTTACTCCTGATTATCGCTTTACTTTCCCTGAAAGGTCCCCACAAAGATGAGCGCAACAACAGCTTTCATTCGAGGGTTGGAGAATACTACCTTTATACAACGCTTTATTTCGCTTCTTGGTCTACTCACTCTTGCTGCTTCGGTTTTTTACTTCATTGCGGTGCCAAATAGCTTAAAGGTCCGTTAAGAATACGGAGGGAATGCCATGGCCGTCTGCTGACCCATTTTAGGACTCTAGGCGTAAACATCTTCCTCCAGGACCAAAAGGACTTCCATTCATCGGCAATTTGCTAGACCTTGCAGATTCGGATCTTGTCCGCGGCAAATTAAGAAAATGGGAGCGCCAATTTGGAGAGATCTACTATACGAAGATCGGAGGGAGCGATTACATCTGGTTATCGTCGCCAAAAACCGTTAGAGACTTGATGGATAAGAAGTCTTCCATTTATTCGTCAAGACCGCCAATGCCGCTTGCGCAGGATGTTGCCAGCGCTGGGAGAAGAATGCTGTTCATGCCCTATGGTCCTGAATGGCGTAAACTCCGCAAGGCCAGCCACTCCCTTCTCAACTCAACCATGGCGGTTAAATACGAGCCAACCCAGGACTACGAATCTAAGCAGCTTCTAGTGGACATCTTGAACACGCCAGAGAAATTCTACCAGCACAACCGCAGATACTCTGCCTCTGTCATCATGCTTGTTACATACGGATATCGCTTACCGACTTGGGAACACCCACTCGTTAAGGAGATCTACAATGTTCTAGACAACGTCACGGAGATGACTGCACCAGGTGCACACGTGGTTGACAGCTTTCCAGCTCTCGCCGTTCTACCCCAATTTCTCTTTGGAAACTGGCGCACCTATGGCAAGAAGGTTCGCGACCACGATACTAAAGTCTATATGAAACTATGGAACAAACTCAAGGAAGAGAACGACGCAGGCAATGCGCAAGACTGCTTCTGCAAGACTTTTTACCTCAACGACCCAAGCAAGCAAGGCATCGATGATTTACTGGCTGCGTACCAATGTGGAAGCATGGTCGAGGCCGGCTCCGAGACAACGAGCACGACCCTCAACAACTTCATTCTAGGTATGATTCTCTTCCCCGACGCACAGAAGAAGGCCCAAGAAGAAATCGATCGTGTGATTGGATCCGATCGCCTTCCCGATTTCAAGGACGAGATGAGCCTCCCTTACGTACGCGCTCTTGTCAAAGAAACCCTGCGCTGGAGAGCAGTCAACAAATTCGGCATGATGCACGCCACAAACGATGACGACTGGTACGAAGGCTACTTCATTCCTAAGGGCACCGTCGTCGTGCTTAACTGGTGGTAAGTTTTTGATGCCCCTTCCATTCTCCATTACTCCTCGAAATCCCCTGCTAATGACACCCTAGGGCCATCCACATGAACCCTGATATCCACCCTGAGCCCGATCGCTTCAACCCGGACCGCTACCTCGGTCATCCACTTCCAGCCGCAGACTACATCAACATACCCGACGCGAACGCACGGGACCACTTCACCTACGGCGCCGGGCGTCGCATCTGCCCGGGCATTCACGTCGCGGAGAAATCGCTGTACATCAATATCGTGCGCACTCTATGGGCCTTCAACCTGCGGAAGAAGACGGACAAGGACGGGAACTGGGTCGAGCCGGATATGCGCATGGTGCGCGGCTTCTTGAGCGTGCCGAACCCGTTCGAGTGTGAGATTACGCCGAGGAGCGCGAAGCATGCTGAGGTGATGCGGAAGACGCTAGATGATGCTAATAAGGCGGCCGGGTTGTCAAAGGGGACGGAATAGATAGGGTGGCTTTTGGCAATGCATGGGCGTTTTCATAACTTTTTTGGTGTTGTTTTAATGATTGCTAGAAGATCCGGTGGCGGGGAAGAGGGCAGTTTCATTATTACACAATCAGAGAACTAAGATGTTACCATAATCGCCCACTACCAAAGTACCCTGTCGCTCTGTACACATATTCATCGACTTCTACACTCCTCTATTTAAATCCCCTCTTGATATTCCACTTCTGGACTGATTGCACCATAAGACAGACCAATGTTAGCAGGCGGAGCGTAAGGCTGCTCTCAAACGAAAAGAGAATATACGGCTCCAACGAGCAGCCATGGCTAGAGATAAAATGGATTCATGCCGCAACTGGTTGGATCGCAAACCAGGGCGGTCTTATATATCTCTGAACCCCTTATGCGTAAAAACGAGACCTAGCAAGGACATAGTAGATTCGGTAGCCATCTTCTCACCTAGGCACGGATCGATAACTTATTTGAAGTTGCGAGGTTGGGGTTTTAGTTTTTATTACGCCATTGTGTTCATTACGCTATTGCAAACGTTACAGCTGTTTGCGTGGTGTGGGGTGAAGAATACAGCTGTTGACGATATTATGTACATTGTATCCACCGTCTTGCAGCTCAGTGTCAGCACAGCACAGCGCGGTGGGCTAAGGGATTCGAGTTAGATCTGGGTGCGTAGTATTAAGTATTACCAATTCTAAAACTACAATATTCTGCGTGATTAGAGCTATCTAACAAGCTACTCATTAACAAAATCGACCGTGGAACGAATTGATGGCATTAATATCTATTCTACGTTACATTTTGCCCTGCTTTACTTACCAGTTCGCGCGAAATAGACTATCCTTAAACTTTCCAGTTTCCTAGTCAAGGGTAGGCACAGGTAGGCCATCAATGAATTCAAAGTCCCTCCCTTGCGCCTTCATGGCCTCAGCTGCCTTGTCCATTCTCAACTGCAATGCGACCTGCTCTGTCACCAACACAAAATCGTATTTGATGAGTTTAGTGCCAAGATTGACGTCGTACTTCTCAGCCATTGCTTGATCGGTCACTTCTTGTAGCTCAATAATTAGAGATTCCTTGACGCCAAAAACGGCGTCGGAATTCTCATAGGGATCGTTCTTCAAGTATAAAGCCCTTAAAGCCTAGTAAGCCCCACAATATTCAATGGTAGAATAATGAATGAGCTTACGTGACTAATGGATCATATCCGCTCTTGGCAAACATGAAATGCATATGGCTTGGCCTATATGGATGCCTATTCAGCATTACCAGTAACTTGCCCACGGGCCCGTCATGAGGAATCGGATAGGGAACTGGCACAATCGCCTTGTACCAGAAACAACCTTCTGCATCGCTGAACAGAATGGCACGACCGTCTGCACCCAGGCGATCTGCATATTGAACGTCGTAAAACCCTTTCGAATCCGTCTCCCAGATATCGATTTTCGCGCCCTCAATCGGCTTCCCATCTGTTCCCTTAACAGTACAGATGCACAGGCACGGCTCTCCATCGGGATCGTGGGAAATGTCCCCGCCATTTTCAATGGGGGATGCTTCGTCTGTGTGGAATGGGCCGAGAACCGTGGGATCCGTTGCACCAGCTGGACACGGGTGGTGGACCGAGTCTACTAATAAAGAGACGCCTAGGACATCCGACAGTAACACGAATTCCTATGGGTTTGTTAGAAAAAGGTCTAGGAATCATTTGTATAAATAAAGCTTCTGTCCTATGGCTCCGCTTGGTAATGGAGCACTAGTGAAGAGTATTGATATACCTGGCGGACATCTGAGCAAATCTGTCCCACCGAGGTCAGAAACCGAATCGCTGCCATCCACTCCTGTGTGCTCAACCTCGTTTCGCGCACATAGTCGTGCAGATGCTCAACTAATCCGTTGATGAGGTATTTCAGCCTGCGATCTGGACATTTTGAATTGATAATTTGGACGTTCTCGGTGATGTTCTCGATTGTGAGATCCTTCATAGGAGCCGTGAAAGCTCTTTCGATTAGTGAAGCCATTCTGTCGCTCAAATTTTGGGGTAGTGGCCAGTTTGGAGATGCGAGTAGAGAGCCGGAGTTAAAGATTAGCGATGATATGACATACTTGATAAGCAAAGCGCAATGTGAAGATATGTCTCGTGTTGCTCTGGCCAAAGTTACCCCGCACTACAACTAAAACGGTAAAACCTCCACGCCTATAACGTGCAAAGAACCTGTCGACGCAGAAAGAAAGTTCGTCTCCCCACATGTCGAAGACACGGACCCGCTCGAAAGTGAACCCAAAAGGAACCCCACCCACGCTAAGCGGTTGCTCATTAAATACTAGGGGGGCGGCTAGTGGATGTAGCGGATGTAGCGGACGTTGGCAAGCCGTGACTCGACTCAACCCCAGCGGAGCCTTAGTGGGGTGCTCATAGTTTATTGTTGAGCTTCCCTCGTCCCTCTCATTCGTGTCGCTTGCGGGCAACTCAGGGTACATGGACCAGTCGCGGGGAATGCTAGGTGAGCCAAGTAACGTCTCTATAAAGCATACTCATCTGGCTAGTTCATTTCTACTGCTTCAACTACACTATAAACTCATTCGAATACAATGCGTCCCTAGCGAGGGTCATCTTCGGCTTAGGAACGCTCTTCAGGTTGTCGTCCGAAGTAGCCCGCCTGAGCCTGTCCGCACCACTGCTTCTCTCGACACCACAAGTGCACTAAGCTTCACAACTGAAACATCTTCTAGATGGAAAAATTGTAGGAATTTTCTCGGAGGCAACGATGCATACCCCGTTGGCTATCACGGAAAAGGCACTTGCCTTCGCTATATCCACAAAACGCAGATTCAGTGATCTCGATGGGAGGCGGCTCTACAATCGGCTTAGGCAAGGCGATATCGATAAGAACGGGACTTCTGCATATCTGTATCCCTACGACGTATGCAGGGAGTGAGATGACCCCGATTCTAGGGGAGACAGTAGACGGAAAGAAGACGACGAGGAGCGATCCTCGAATCTTGCCCACGACTGTTATTTACGATGTAGATCCTCTTACATGTATACACTTACTACCGTACTTACCCCTCCACGTCCCACCCACCATCCCAAAACTGCCCCGCAAGCACCCACTCTTAGCACCACACAACCCGTCACTCGGCTAGCTTCGACGGCTCAACCCCAAGAACAGCTACAGGAGCACGAGCCCGTGTGCTAGCTTTGCCCATTGTGCGGGAGGCGGGGATGGTGCTAGAGGAACATACCCCACGCTAGACTTTCGCTTTTGGGATAATGTTCGTGGTGGGGGAATTGAAAGGTGGGTCTAGTAAGTGTGGTGGGTATAGTAAGGTAGAGGAGAGGAGAGAAGTTGTGGAGATAGAAGGAAGGCGTTGAGGGAAGCCTTAGAAAAGGGGTTGGGGGAAAGCCGGGCTATGGAGAGGGTTGAATGTTGAATTTTGATCTCCGAGACGTCCCGCTGCTGTCTGAGAAATGTCGTAACATATGCATATGTAAGCTCAGTAGAGCGGAGGGTGATTATGTTTCTTAATGTCAGTAGAAAAAATCTGATACTGTAGTAGTAGACTGTTCAAGTACTTTTGCATAGCCGCAGGACGACCTACATGGTCAATTCATTCTTACAAGCAGTGACATGGTAGAAATTTGTTTATTTATTCATTTTAAACTGATAAAAAAAGGTGTGCTCTAAAATAGTCTTCCTTAAGCCGAGCATGCGATCTTGTACTTCGGCCCATCAATATAATGCTCGGTGAAGTCGTACTTCATAATGTTCATGCCCTATCTCAAATCATTAGCATTCATCCCACCTTAAATCTCCCACGGCATGCAACTTACATTCTACAACTCCTTCGAAAACTCCAAATCCGTCTCTGCTCTCTTGCACATCTTGAAAAACTCATCCGTCTCCAGCACCGAATCCGGATCCGCCTTAAACATCCTCACCAGGTTCTCACTCGATATCGGGTTCACAACATCATTATACTTCGCCCTCCGCACATCACTGTATGTGTTCAGAATCTCCTCCCCGGCCTTCCCCTCGTAGATCCCCACAAGACAATCGTACAGTCCTCCGACATCCACGATACCTCCGGTGAGCCCTAGCCCGCCCATCGGATTGCATATGTGCGCCGCGTCAGCGGCCAGCATGAAGCGGCCCACACGCATTGACTCGGCGAGGCGTTGGTGCACCTTGTACGGCGAGATGTTGGCGAGGGTGTACTGCTCCGGCGTCGGATTGCCGGGGAGCATGACGCGGAACTTCTCAGGCTGGCGCGCGACCAGCTCGTCTCGCGTGTAGCCGTTAGGCTCGCCGTAGGTGACGCGCCAGAGGCCATCTTTGGAGATGCGCGACGCCATGTACCAGTGGTGTGGGTCGATGATGAAGTTGGCGTCTTCGTAGCCGTACTTGCTGAAGTCATAGTAGGTCTTTACGGATCGCGTTAGTTTACTTCGGGTACATGGTTACAACGGTAGGATGGGAATGGAGAATGCTTACGTTTGTGGCGACGAGCTGCTCGTCCCAGGTCTTGCCAGGGAATGCGAGGTCGCCGAACAGCGAGCGGCGGATCTGGCTGTTCGCGCCGTCGCAACCAATGATATAGTCCGCCTCGTACTTCTCCTTCTCTCCACTCGCAAGTTCAACTTCAACCCACGCCTTCTCCTGATCCTGGCCTAGCGACACGACCTTGTGATTAAACAGCACCTCGGCGGTTGGCTGCGCCAAGAGATGCTTGTACAGGATGCGTCCAAGCTTGTTGAGCGGGAGCATTGTCATGCGGTCCGGGTGGTCGCCGAGATGGTCGCCGTCGATGCCGGTGAGGTATGTGGTGTCGAACTTGCGCCAGCAGACCTTGCGGGGAATGAAGCCCTCGGAGCGGACGTCATCAATGACGCCTGCTCGTCGGAGCTCGGCTACGGCGGGGGGCCCGTAGTGAGTTGCTCGCGGTTGCTTGTCGAGGTCATCGGCGGCGTCGAGGACGGTGACTGAGATTCCCTTCTTGGCGAGGAGGAGGGCGAGGAGGAGGCCTGCCGGGCCGGCGCCTACGATGACGATCTGGGATGGGGATGTCAGTAGAGGAGAAGACTTGGAGGTGGGAGGGTGTGATGACGAACTTTCTTGAATCCTGGAGCGGCCATGTTGACTGAGTTTGACTCGTTTGTGTTGTAATTATTGAGTGAATGACAGGGTCTTAGGATATCAAAGAAGGACGATATAACCGAACCTAAAGAAGATATAAGAGAAACCAAGAAAGACTAAAAGGTCAAAAATACATCTTCTACCTTGGAGATGCGAGTGACATGTTGCATGAGCCCTTATTTTTTTTGGGTCTGTCTTGGGGTCGGCATGGTCTTGGGGCACAACTGTAGGGGATTGCTCTCAGTACATTTCGTGGATGGGGGGGTGGTGTACGTACTGTGGGGTAATCGCCATGATGCCCTGCTCACCCCGCTTACCCCGCTCTCCCCGTACGCCCCATGTACCGTACAGTACGGCGCCATAAGTATTCGTACGGCTCTGTGTACCAATTGCAGTAAATTACAGCCATTTTGTATGGGGACAAGCACAGACCCGTACGAATACTTTTGGCGCCGTACTGTATGTACCCCAAACCCGTACCCCACTATGCTACTGCAAACCTTATCGACCCTCCTGAGGGTCGGTTGGGGCACGGATGTCCAATCAGAATTTACCCCACATAGCCCCTGTACGGCTTGGCATGTTCCCTAGAAACACACTCGTTTCGTACCTCACTGACCCGCCCACTACCCATTAAGCCACTGCCTACTACGCTGCTGCGACGTGACCGTACATGGCACTGGCGCACCTCACATGCTGGGTGGCCTTGCTTGGTGCCTAGGGTGCATCGCGAAAACAGCACTCCGGGACTTCAACGAGACGACTGAAGCTCTGTCGCAGATACATCAATATATATCAAGCATTGATCCTCTGTTGGGTTTAGACGTTTCCGTAGAGATCCCAGTCATTCATCCCTTCATCTTCTCTGTACCTACGAGGCTCTTCTATAATGTCTGCCATCATATCAGATACCCTAGCCGAAGACGTGCCGGTAAAGGAGTCAAATGTCGATGTCTTGATTGTCGGTGCCGGCCCAGCTGGGTGAGTTGAGATGATGTGTTGTTGCAAGGAGGATTTATACTGACTGAATCTAGCTATATGGCAGCTATTTGGTTTGCTAAGATTGGCATTAACGCCCGCATCATCGACAAGAGAGGCACAAAGATCTTCACAGGACAGGCTGATGGCCTCCAGCCACGTGCCCTAGAAGTCTTCAACTCCTTCGGTTTCGCCCACCGCCCAGCCAAGGAGGCCAGCGTGGGTTTCGGTGTGTTATATATTCGCGCAAAGCGCAACAGCACTCACTTCACAAGATCCTAACAGCCCACAGAATCTTGCTACTACGAGCCAGACGCAAATGGCAACATCCACAAAGTCGCCCGCAAGGTCGAGGGCGTCGTCGGCATCTCGCGCTTCAACGGCTCCGTCATCCACCAAGGCCGTATCGAGCAATGGTTTGCAGACGCCATCGACGAGTTTTCCAACAACACCCTCAAAGTCGAGCGGCCCATCATTCCCGAGTCCCTCGTCGTCGACGAATCCAAAATCAAGGACCAATCCGCCTACCCCATCACCGTCAGCGTCAGGAAACTCACTGACGAGGACGCCGCACCAGAGCAGTTCGGACACAAGCTCGAGAACGGCCTCTACCGCCAGTTCGCCGGCGACCAGGAGCGCGAGTTTGCCAACCCGCCAGAGAGCAGGGAGATCATCCACGCTAAGTACGTGCTTGGCACTGACGGCGCGCATTCGTGGGTCCGCAAGCAGCTCGGTATCGTCCCAGAGGGAGAAAGCACGGATTACGTCTGGGGCGTGCTGGACATTGTTCCCATTACCAACCTTCCTGACATCCGCAAGCGCTGCGCCATCCACTCCGTCTCCGACGGCTCCATCATGATCATCCCGCGCGAGGGCGACATCGTGCGCTTCTACATCCAGCTCAAGGAGACACCGCAAGAGCCCGAGGAAGGCTCACTAGCCGGCACCCAGTCTCGCGTGGACAGGAGCAAGATCAATCCGGAGTCGATCCTTGAGACGGCGCGCAAGATCCTGCATCCGTACACCCTCGACGTTGCGGAGACGCACTGGTTCACAGGGTACCAGATCGGGCAGCGCGTCGCGCCCAAGTTTGAGAAGTGGGAGCGCGTCTTCATCGCAGGGGACGCGTGCCATACGCACTCCCCCAAGGCCGGGCAAGGCATGAACATCTCTATGATGGACACCTTTAACCTAGCATGGAAGATTGCGCACGTCGTGCAGGGCAAGGCCTCGCCGTCAATTCTGTCAACGTACGAGCAGGAGCGCAGGCAGGTGGCCAAGGACCTCATCGACTACGACTTCAAGCTCTCGCGCCTCTTTTCCGGCAAGCCCGGAACGGGCGAAGGTACCATCAGCACCAATGAGTTCCGCGACTTCATCGACAAGGGGTCAGCGTTCACGACGGGCTGCACGATCGACTACGACGCCTCAGTGCTGGTGTCGAAGCCCAAACGCGAGGACTCTAGTATTAAGTACGCGTCCCCGCTTGCGACAGAGCTATTCATCGGCATGCGCTTCCCAGACAACCGGCTAGTGATGCAGTGTGACGGCCGCCCGTGGTTCATTCACGACAAGATGCCGTCGGACGGGCGCTGGAGGCTGCTTGATTTCAGCGGCGACTTCAAAAGCTCTCCTGCGCTAGCGGCGCAGCTCGTAGCCGTGGCAGACTACTTTTCATCGCTGGAGTCGTTCATCGCCAAGTACACGCCTACGGGCGACCGGATCGACAGCGTGATTGAGTTGATCCTGGTGCATGCTAGCAATGCGAATAATGTCGAGTGGGATGACTTCCCGTTGGCGTTTCGCCCGAGAGATAGCAAGAAGGTGATGGATTACTGGAAGATATACGGTGATATGGAGTCCCTGCATGGAGGAACCGGAAAGGGCTACGAGAAGTTTGGAATTAAACGCGATGTCGGTGCTTTGGTGGTGGTCAGGCCGGATGGATACGTGTCGATGGTTACTACACCCGACGTTGCTGGTGTCAAGGAGATTGGGAAGTTCTTTGAGGGGTTCTTGATCCCGGTTGCAAAATAGATTGTGTGCAGAATTGTAAATAAATAAATGTTTATACTATTCATCTAAGATACTGAATTTAGGACTATTTATTCCGGCCGTTTTCTGGATTGTATGATTTCATGAGTTCCTATCAGACGCTCATGAGTTCGCTATCCTAATCTTTTTTGTTACTCTTAAAAAGCCAGTTTGGGACCTCACCGATAAATCCAGTGTGATATTGACTTCCTAGTATTGAGAAACAAATGAAAGACAGTTACGGCATAATTAAGCTTCACATGCATCCCATCCTACACGATATGAGAAGCATTTGTTTTCAAGTAGTAAATGCACATTTCTGAAGAAATCCACATACGGCTTTCTGCTCGTTCACCAAATTTCTAGTCAAGTCATCGCCGGTTTCGGAGATCACCAGCGTGCTAGCGGAAAAGCAGTCGCACGTGGCTTTAATAAGGAAGCGCTGCGTGGCCGCACGCTTTTATGGACTTACCCCACATCTAGCGGTATAAGACTGTTTGTTACCCCTGTTACCCCCCCGGCCCCCAATATTTGTAGAGACATCATGACCCCGCTATAGGATACTAGACTGAATATCGAGCAATTTCTGTCAACGAAGAAGAATAAATAAAAGAACACAAATAGGAACATTAACTTGCTCGCTCAATACATTTTACCAAGCTCTTCATGTACCTAACCCCAAGACTAGCTTTTCCATCAAATCGCATACTGACCCATCTCCAGCCTCTCTGCAGACTCTCCCTTAGGGTTACAAAACATCATCTTTATCATGAGCTCTTCATCTTCATCCACTACCATCGAGGAGGCACACAAGACCATCTTCGAAGCCGGTCTCCAAGTCCGCTACGCCGTCGCCGGGAAAGCCTACGTCGACAAGTCTCTCGCCAACGGCGCCTCGGACTTCGCGCGGCCCATGCAAGAGCTCGTCACCGAGGCCTGCTGGGGCTCAGTCTGGACGCGCCCGGGGCTCGAGAGGAAGCAGCGCTCGCTACTTAACATCGCGATGCTGTGCGCACTTAATAGAGGGACTGAGCTAGGCGTACACGTTAGGGGAGCGGTGAATAATGGCGTGAGCGAGGTGGAGATCAGGGAAACGCTGTTGCAGGCTGCCATCTACTGTGGGATGCCGGCGGGGATTGAGGGGTTTAAGGTTGCGGAGAGGGTGATTCGTGAGATGAAGGCTGAGGTGCAGGCTTAGTTTTATTTTATGTGAGGGACTAAATAAATATAGCACCAAGTTGAAATCTTGCAACTTAGTTTTCTTCGAATTAAGAAATCTACTACCAAAATCATCACCTAAATTCATAATTATACCAAGTTGTTTATCCGCTTACCTCGGGTCGATATTCCCGTACTCATCGTAAAAATTGTACTATATATCCGCTAACACTTTACCCCACATCCCCCCACTAAACCACTATTGTTCTAATGGGTCACTAAGCATTCATCATTCCGAGAACAGCTTATCCTATAAAGACAGATCTTATAGAGGCTAAATTCAACACATAATATCACAATCCCTCAAGATAATCCCAAAATGTCTCAACAGTCAAGCAAATTCCTCACCCACCCCAACGGGCAAATAACCCACGTCATCGACGACGACTTCACCGACCCTTGGAAACCATGCGAAACCATCCTCATCCAGCACGGCTTTGGTCGCCATGCAAACTTCTGGTACCACTGGATCCCAATACTTTCGCGACACTACCGCGTCATCCGCCGCGACGCGCGCGGCCATGGCTTCTCGAGCGCGCCCAAGCCAGAAGACAACTATGACTACTCCCTCGACACTATCCTCTCCGAAATTGCCAACACCATGGACCAACTCAGCGTGACCAAGTTCCACTTCCTCGGCGAGTCGACCTCGGGCATGGTCGCGGAGGCGTTCGCCGTCAAGTACCCTGAGCGACTGCACTCCCTCATCACCTGTGCCTCGCCCACTTTCCTTCCTCCTGCGGCCATCTCGCTCTTCTCTTTCGGGCTTCCCGGATGGCCCGAGGCGTGCCGCACGCTCGGTTCGCGCGGATGGGGCGAGTCCCTCTCTAGGGTCCCAGGAACGCTGTCGATTCCGGATAAGGGCTACGTGAACTGGTGGGTTTCGCAGGTGGCGCTGAGCACGGGGGAGGGACTGGCGGGGTACGCCGAGTTCCTAAGCGTGCTTGATGCGCGGCCGTTCTTAGAGCAGATTCGCACGCCGACGTTGATTCTGGCGCCGGCAAAGAGCGTGGCTACGAAGCTAGAAGAGCAGAGGATGGTGGCTAGTAAGATTCAGGGGAGCAAGTTGGTGGTGGTGAATGGGGAGGGACATGAGATTTATGTGGAGAGGCCGGAGGATTGTCAGAAGGCGGTTTTAGAGTTTTTGGCGGGGCTTAAGAGGGTTGCTTAAGCGTAATTTAAGCAGCAGATTATTTAGAGAATTTATAGATCTCAATATCATAGATCTTAATAAAAGTCATTGAGTCTGTTGTCTTTGAAAATATATTTTGGACGATGTATTCTTAAATGGTGGATAAGTATCGCTGGTGCATGGCTGGCGGTCTTTCCCCTTAACACGGCATCTCGCCAAGTCGCCTTTGACCCCACTACTTAGCACAACGGATCAGATAATCACAGGCTAGTAGTTATATACATAGGCAACTTCCCTCCTTCTACTCACCTAAAATAAACATACTTCTGTGCATAAACTTTTATATTATGACTTCAATATTAAAGCACCAATTGCTTGGTGAAATCTATGGAGTCTAAGGGGGCGACGTGGTACAGTTCCTCGGCATTAAATACGCCTCCCTCGTAAATAGATTCGCAAATAGCGAGCTTCTAGGGCACAATGTTGGCAACAGCATAATTGATGCGACAAAAGTCGGGTACGTACTCCCATTCTACTACAGAGAACCTTATTTAGCCAAATCGCTAGCCTAATGGTCCCCTCTCCCCTCGCAGGTTGCGACATGGAATTCAGCATCATCCAGCATTCTCTCCCCAAGCCCGAGTTCTCGATTTCCGAACTCGAGGGATTGCATCTCAACATCACAGTCCCGCTCGTTGAGAACGTGGTGCCAAGACCAGAGACGAAATTGCCCGTCTTCGTGTTCATCCACGGCGGCGCGTTCGCGATCGGATCCAATGCGTGGCCGCAGTACTCGCAAGCGCGGTCGGTGAGGCTGTCTGCTACGCTGGGAACGCCTGTTATTGGTGTTGGTATTAAGTACGCTCAGTCGCCCTCTGGTAGATAGAGATATTCAGGGACTGGGAGTCCTAGGCTTTCTCACCTCAGCGGAGCTGAGAGCGGAGGGGTATGAGAGTAACGGTGGTTTGAAGGACCAGATGACCGCACTGCAATGGGTGAAGAAGAATATTGGTGGCTCTGGGGGGGATGGAGAGAATGTTACGGTGATTGGAGAGAGTGCTGGTTTTGGCGAGTCGTTCTCAAATATCCATCTTTCGTCCGTTATTTGGTAATTCACCATTCACTAATCCATTTATTCCATAAAGTCTCCGGCATGCAACTGCTCCACTCCCCAGAACCTCTCTTCAAGCGCCTCGTCGGCATGTCCGGCAGCCCCCTCATACTCCCTCCCCTCCCCCCACCAGTCACCGAATCCGCATACGCTGCCGTCATCCAAGCCCTCGGTCTCTCGCATCTCTCCGGTGCGGAACGCGCCAAAGCCCTCCTTGATGTCCACATCGATATGCTCTTTGAGAAACTCCAGCCCACGGCACCGCTCATGCCCGTCATAGACGGTGCGCTCATCCCGAGCGTCCCCACATTCGCGCAGATCTCAAGCAAGACTATAGAACCCGGGAAAACACTGGTGCGAGGCTCTTATAGTTGGAGATTGTCAGCTAGACGCACGTACCTCCCTCTCCTCAGACCCTTTAACTCCCTGGTCTGCTAACCAAGAAACAGGCCTCCATCTGTTCAACAATGCTTGGCTCCCGTCTCTACAATATCGCCGCCTCCTTCACCTCCTCCCTCAACTCCTCCCTCCCGTCCCACGCCGCGAAAATCCTCTCCGCATACAGCATCACCCCGTCTACCCCATCTCCGTTCGCCCTCCACGCCATCCTGCGCTTCGCAACTGACATCGCCTTCCTCGCGCCCACAATCTCCCTAGCCAACGGCTGGCCAGGCGCGGCCTACGTCTATCACTTCAACGAGCCGAACCCCTGGGACGGGTCCTGGAAGGACGAAGCGGGCCACGTGCTGGACGTCGCATTCCTGTTCCAAAACTTCAGCGAGTTTCTCACCGAGAAGCAGAAGGAGAGTTCGCGGGCGTTCGCCGCAGATTTCGTCTGTTTCGTGAATGGTAAGGCGCCCTGGTAGGACTGTGCACGGGGGAGGTTAAGGGGTGGTGGGCTGCGTATGTTTAGGACAGGCCGACGGCCGGGAAAGCACGATTTTGCAGTTGGCGGAGAAAATTTCGCTAGATGAGATACGCGGCAAGAGGGGTTGGAGCGAAGATGATGTTGGGCGATGTAAGGCCGGCCTCACGTGGTGGCACGTGAGGCCAACTCTCAGGGCCCTGGCGGTGGAGCCGCCGGCAGGGCTCGGCAAACTAGGGCAACCGGTTCCTGGATAAAAGGGGCTGAAGGCTTCAGAGGAAGACCTTCAGTCAATAGTCGCTGTATATACGTAGACCTATTGTGCTTACTGAATACGATACCTTCCTGCCTCCTGACCTGGTTCCCTGGACCCCCGTGAGACCTTGGGCTTACGCTTTACAGGCGAAAAGGGGTTGGAGTGTTATGAGGAAGCGATTAAGGATTCGAGGGTGGTGTTTAGGTATATTGGGGGCGATGAGGACTGGGCGCCGAAGCAGGAAAAGGGGGAGTAGGAAATTATGTATTGAGTTATTACCATGCGTAATCTGACAAACGGAATCTAAATAAAATCTTTGCGAATCTGGAACATAGTTGAGCTTTTATTACTAGCACACGGCATAATAGACTCTGTTGTTGCTACACGGCATGAAAGACTCTGGCTGTCAAATTCTGGAGAAGTGGGAGACTGCTTTATGCAAGTGTCTAAAATTACGGAGGACAATCAACAAATCCACCTCATAACACAGCACATCCCTCAAAACATCGCCAAGTCACAGAAATTCCACACAGCGTCTTCTTATTCAACAATTTAATCATCTATGTTTTATATATACTCTCTATCTAATTAATGTCGTCATCTATGGAATCATAATCAATTGCCCCGCATCCATGTCCTTGCTCATCTGCTCTCCCATCCACAACGGCTGCGTCTCATGCAACTTATCCTCAAAGTCCACGATATGGTGACCGCCCACAAACAGCGACTTGCCGTTCACGTCGGGCCTCACTACTGGGAGCAAAATCGCGCGTCCAACGCTCCACGTCTCGTTTGCTGGGAGGGAGCCCCAGCGCTTGCGGATCTCGTCAGGGAGCATAGCGGTTACTAGCGCTGTTATTAGAATGTCTCTCTCCATATACAGGAGTTGCGCAAAATCGTTAGGCGCGCGATGGTGTGGGGAAAACTTACTCGTCATCCACGGCGCAATCATGTTCACCGTGAAATTATCATTCTTTAACACCTGCGTCCTTAAACTCCTCATCAGCCCCAATATCCCTGCCTTGCTCGCACAGTACAGGTGCAGAGGCGGGGTATCCACGAAACTCGCCGCGCTCCCCGTCATCACAAGCTGGCACCGCACTTCGGGCCACTTACGGAAATAGTACGCGGCTAGTTTCGCCACGTAGACGGTGCCGGTCAAGTTGACATCGATGGTCTTCATATTAGGCGGCAGCAGCGTGCCGGTAGCGTCAAACTCGTCGGCGAGGAAGTTTTCGTTTGCGATGCCGTGGTTCGACAGCACGGCGTTGATGATGCCGAACTTGGCGTGCGCGGCCTTAAAGAGGGCGATAACGTCGGAGAAGTTGGAGACATCGGTCTCGTGGAAGAGGACGCGGCTGGTGTGCATGTTAGTGAATTGAGTCCGCGAAATTGGAATTTGGGCGTAGCTTACTCGCCTAGCTCGTCTGCGAGTTTTTGGCCCTCGACGGCGTTCCAGTCGCCGATTGCGATGTGGGCGCCATACTCTGAATTACTTATTAGCAGATTTGTCATCGTTATAATCGGGTAGCTACACACTATGTGCCAACTTCACGGTGTCTCGTCCAATCCCCGTCGACGCTCCCGTAATGAGGAGGGTCTTGCCCTTCAGGGCCTCTAGCTCGGAGTCTTTAAGATCGTATGTAGTCATCTTGGATATCTGAATATGACTGGTATAGATAGGAAAATATGCATATGAGGATCGGTAACAAGTTTGCAGCTACATCTTGTTCTTATGTCCCCCGAATCCTGTGATTCTTCCTAAGGCGGGGCACATGCTATGGGAAGCTAGGTTCATGGGTGGCAGATAGGGCGGGGAAGCGCATGTGGGGTAAACTAGGGAAGCCAGGTTCATGGGTGGCAGATAGGGCGGGGAAGCGTATGTGGGGTAAACTGGGGCCTGTTTCACAGTCCACCCGATAATCGTCATGGTAAGCGAACTCGTCACCTCGCATGCATGCATCTCTTACCAACTATTGACGACCATATCCAGAGTGGTTTTATAACTACCAACAGTCTTATTAGCTCATGATATAGATCTAGACTTTATATAGAATATAGATGAGACTAGCTTTCAGATTGGGATTCTAGGAGGAGAGGAGCTGATTGTTCCTTGTACAGGTACAAAGCCTTATACGGCTAGTTCAAACCCTAAAATTTCATTTTTCATCCACCTGCCACATTTCAAGCAGGTTATAGGAGTCTTCTTTAGCGAAGATGATTCCTTTGAGTCTCGGAGCGAGGAATAAATGGCAGACTTTAAGAAGGCGCTGCTTTAGGCCTCCTAATGTGGCAAACTGCAGCATAAGTCATATGCTTCATAGCTCTCAACCCTTGCTCATATTGACGTATTATCCAATTCTTAAAGGCTTCAACTTGGACAGTTGTGAGGATCTTATTGTGACCTCCTCGGCCTACTCGACGTCAGGTGAGTTGGGTGATTGACGACTGTAGCGTGGTACGTGGCACTTTAAAAATCCGACATGCAGTAATTATAGATTCTGTAGGGTTGGCCTAAAGCCAGTCTCGGGCTTCAGATAAGCATGGACTCCCCATGATTTGTTGCTACTTCAATTACTACGTGGTAGGGTTGTGGTTCCTAATTGTCGGTGAGGGGCTTGGCATGCCAACGTTTGCTTCCGCGACATCGTTTGCTTACCATGACGGTTACAATATAACGCATGGCTTAAATTAGCTTCATTTAATAGACCAGCCGCCACTATTGCCGACTGCTAGATTAGATTTGATATCAACACTCTCTGCAGAAAACGCTAATGCAGTATACATATCGAGGATGACTTAATTTGGCCCGGATCTAGATCAATGACAAAAGGCACTCATTAATACTGAAATTGTTCATGTACGAGGAGGAGCAGTCTTTTACATTGTCCGATATACACTAAAGATAATTCTGCAAAGATAAAGTTACTGAGAAGCAGCCTCCGTCACAGCAACACTCGACTTCTCATCATGAGGTACGCCATGGTGGCCGAATGCATGTCTGCATCGCTTGCCATAAATATACATAGGGATTGTGAGGGCACAAATACCCAGTTGGATACCACCGATGCAGTTGAACATTCTCGCTGGCCCCCAGGCGGCAATCCAGTCGTTAATGAAGAAAGTGAAGCCGAAGAACAGAAAATTCTTGAAAATCATTCCAATAATAAAGACCTCGATGGAGATGGTCTTATATCCGTCAACCATATAAGTACCCATCGCCGTGGAGCAAAATTGGAAGCCGACGAGAGATATACCCCAGGTCACAGCAGCTACGACGGGAGATTTCCCGGCTTCAATCAAGTTCCCGAAGAGGAAGAATCCAAGACCCATGAAGAATGCCATTCCCACGACCAGGAAAAGGCGGAACTCTGGCTCGTAGATACCATTGTTCTTCCGTGCACAAAACTCGGCGGTAGGATCTGATAGCAAACCGCAGATGACAGCGCCGATAAGCGCTCCCGCGACGGGGCCAGCGCAGATATATCCGATCTGGGCAGTACTAAGGAGGAATGGCGGAGCGGAGAATACCTGAGAGAGGACGAAGGAAATGACGACCTGCCATGCGGTGGCGAAGGAGAGGGTGACAACCGACCACAGGACAGCTGGATTGAGGCAGATGGTGAAGGGCGCAATGATTAGCGAGAGAAAGGTTTCCTCGGTGTAGCGGCCGCTGAAGATGGCGAGGCGCTTAGCGTAGGGTTTCCGAGTCAAAGTAGAGACATCCTCAATCATTGTCTCCTGGTGGACGTGTTCTATTTTAATATCGCTGGTCTAAGGTATGTTAATCTCATCCTAAAAGGAATCAGGAATGGAGAAGAGCTTACACTCATCATAGCCAAGGTGTCAGTCTCGTACTGCGCCTCTTCACGCTTATACATAATCTCCCACCCGAAGAACAGAATACCAATCACGGCAACACCCATGAAGATGTTCAGGATGTAGAAGCACCAGCGCCAGCCCTGATGTTCAGCTACGACGCCAGCAATTAGTGGTCCCAGATTTCCAAATCCACTAGCACACACGCCGAAGAACGCCATTCTGGAGCCACGCTGATGAACAAAGTATAGATCACCAGTGGCAGAGTACATGATACTCTCCCACACGCTTACACCTACGCCTTGAAGAACGCGCGCGCCGACAAGGGACCCGAAGGACTTTGCCACGCCGCACCAGATTGTGCCCGCAAGGCAAAAAAGAATAGAGACGACAAAAACCGGACGTTTGCCGTAAAGACGAGTGAAAGTTGACATGACAACACCGAAGGCCCCGATGGCACAGAGTTGGTATCCAGTCAGCTGTGAAACTTGCGCAAAACCGATATCGAACTCCACGACGAGGAGGAGAGCTGCCGGGGATATCACAGGGCCGATGCTGTGATCAATATTAGCATTGATGCAAACGAATGCATATGGATGTAATAGTTATGAAGTGGGTCGGGAAGAGTGTTACAAGCAAGGACAAGAGAAAACTCACACCCCAGCGCAGATAATAGTGCAATAGCAAAGCAACACGAAGATGAAATCGCGCTGCCATAATGGCCAATTCAGCGGATCGTTCGGATCATTGGACGGCTGTGGGATGAGCAGAATCTTGCCATCACCCTCTTTGGCGTGCTTAAGACGCGACGCGTGCGTACCCTCAGAAACATCCTCGAGCAGAGCAGTGCCCGGGACGTGACCGCGAACGTTCTTGGGCTCCAAGATTCCAAAAGCCATGGCTATGGAATGCCGAAATGAAGTGTGAAAAGGGATATCTTGTGCTTTGCGTCGTCACAATGAAAGTGTGCGAGAGGGAGATTCCTTCAGGAGATGATTAAGCCCGTGGTGCAGCTGGCACGGCGAAGGAAGTAATGAAATAGATTGGCAATAATGTGATGCGCACCAAATTGCGGATGTGTTGGAATCCTTAGTTGCCATATTGGGGAGTTGTGGATGTCTTATATCACCGACCTGAATCTATTCCCCACATTTGGCACAGATACAATCTCGAATCTGGGGAACCGTGAGGTACGTCTTTCTGGGGAAGGTGGGGATACCCCACAATGCCGCAATCACGTGACATGCCAGCCAGCGAGCTATTGTTGTAAACTGGTCCGTGCGTTGGGGATTGATATTACTAATGCTGGAGCAAGCTCTATACATCACGGGTTGCGGGATGTTGTTGCCGGATTCTACCTAATACGCAGGTGACAGCATTAGAAATTGTCAACAAACAGAGTAGACATACTAGGCAAAACGCTGAGGAGTTTGCACGCCAATTTGCTACATATATCGAGCGTATGGCTGCGCAGTATGACAGCCGAGAGGCATCACGGAAGTATTTTCCTCCACAGCTGCCACAGGCACTAGTGCTCCCAAAATGGAACCCTGCTATGCGTAGCGGGCGCCTTATGACAGGCCTTGAGGCTGCAGAGCACGCCGACAGACAGCGAGAGAAAGCCTTGGCATTAACTTCTCGCCCCAAACCTCTCCCACCACTAAGCAGTAACCCCCCTCTTCTTCTATCCCGGCCCCCACAGAGTATAACCTGTCCTCCTTCCCTAGGACCCTCTGAAAGTCTCCAAACAGCCGCAAGCATCCCCCTAGCAGCGACTTTGACAACTGGACGGGTCCGCAGACAAACAGAGGCACAGAAGCGGAAAGCTGTAAAGGCGGCGGCGGCGAAGAGGGCAGCGAAGGAGGCAGCAGAAGCAGCTGCGACGTGCTAAATCGCCTACAGAGCCAGAGACGCAACTCGATCTACTTAGCGAGCCAACACAAGAGGTAATAGTCCTAGATATGAGTTGAATAGTTAGCAATCTGTATAAGCAATGAGAGTTGATTACTAGGTACGAATAGCTTCACATAGCGTCCGCTAGTGGCACATTAGCGTCAATAAACCCTGCATGTGTCTGTCCCGGCGTGTCTGTCCGGAGTCACTCGCAGCGTGCAGCACTTGATACTAATTCGACTGCCATAAGCTCACTGGCAGGCCGCTCGATAAGGTTGTCTTTCGAGAATGACTGGTGCTAGTTTGACGAGCAATAATGGCCGCCGATGTCCTCTGAGGGCCATGCTGTGCAAAGTAAATGGTAATGTGACTGGTTAGGGTTACCTGTCTACAATGTCTAAAAATATTCCTGGCCCGACATCCGTTGCCATGAAGTTTCCCTACTAAACACACACAAGCCGACAGGCAAAATCAAACGTAAATCTATTTCACGTTGCTATTTTGTTTTCACTATGAGAAGCATGCGTCTTAGCAAGGCTTAGTTACTAAAAAATTGCCTCTAAATTTATCTTCTTATAGCTGGTTGGAGTCTATTTCTTGAAAGTCATCTGCCTCACTTTGCTTAACTTCACCCATCCCTCATCAACGAGATCACTCTGCTTCTGTGTCAACCATTGCGGCCTCGTCCGCTCAACCCCTTCCTCTAACTCGATAATATCATCACCACCTACGAAAAAGCCCTTTCCATGAATGCTCTCCTCTACAGCAGTGTATAGGATCGCCTTTGCCACACCAAGGGCTATCGCTGTCAGCATCGACCTCATGACGAGCAAATTGAGCGGCTAAACTTACGTGAGTTCAAAGGCAGGTCTCCCCAGAGCTCTAAGATTCCCTCTCCGGGCAACCCCGTTTTCACCATCCACGGTGCAATAACATTGATTCTCGCCACGGGCCCAACTACTGTCCTGGTGCTTCGCATAAGCCCCAGAACACCATGCTTCGTGCCTGCATATATACACACAGGCGAGCTATCCAGGTAGCTGCTCGCGCTCCCTGTGATCGTGACACTACCCCGCTTCCCGCTCCGCTTGAAGCTAAGCAGCGCAAGCTTTAGTGTGTACACGACGCCGGTGTAGTTTACATCCACTAGCTTGCTGCCCGCCGTGCTGTTCAGCCACTCCTCGTTATTCCAATCTTCTTCCTCGTGGATGCCTGCGTTCGGGAGTACGATATCAACAGGACCGAATTGGTCTTCGGTGAACTTGAAGAGCTCTTGGAGAGATGCAAAATCGCATACATCGGCTTTCTTGAAGTGAACGTTTGGCTGGGTGAAGGAGCCAGGGCCGATATCGCCATAAACAACGTTAGCGCCGTGGGATGCTAGGAGATTTACAGTTGCTTCTCCAATGCCAGAGCGACCGCCGGTGATGATAACGGTTTTGCCCTTGAGGGCGTCGAAGGCATTGGGAGGGATAGTGATGGTTGTCATTATAGCGTCTTGCTTGTATTTCTTAGTCAGAGGAGACCGGCGGTTTAATGAGCGGAAAAGGGCGGAGGGCGCTTAATATAAGTTCATCTTGATTGTGATTCTTGGCAGCGGCGAGGCCTCTCTGCTATAGTGGAAACCCCGCGCGGAAGTGTCGGAAGCTATAGAGGCAGAATAGAAGCGTACAAAAGTGATGTTTACGGTGGATTGTATAGCGGGGTAGCTTTGATGTGGGGTAGGAAACGGGGCCCAAGATGACCATACCCCGCGTTTGGGGTACATATTTACCTTGGGCATCCCGCAAGGGTCCATGCATACCCCAGATCCGAAGTGGGGAAGGTTTTGCCATCGTAGAGAGTACCCGTCTCTCCTCTACAACATGGCGTGTTTATGACAACCAGAGCAATGAAAACGAGACATACCTACGGCGTCTGCTAACAGTGACCTCTTAATCTACCGAGATCCTCTAATTCAGGTAGTGTAAGCAAAGTCTAACTTATCCTCTTGCTCTCGATAATGTGCCAAATTCGCATCTCGCAGAACAAGATTTGATCATCCTATAAACGTGGACGGGCGTAAAGAATTATAATTCTGACGTTGAAATAGCTTTCAATTGCACCCCACGAAGTTCTCGAACCATCCCAAATTCGAACCTTCAAACGCCGCAAAGTCACCACGAAATTATCCCCAGACCTCACGCTCTCAATCTCAGGGACAAGCCATTAACCATGGTCTACACAATTGAAGAAATCTCCGACCGCCTCGAGATCCACGACCTTTTTGCCCGCTACGTCCACGCCGTCGACGAAAGAGACTTGTCACCTCTTGAATCCATTTTCATCCCCTCCACAACCTTCGATTGGTCCGCAGGGGGCGGCATGGTGACGACGTGGGAGGACGCAAAAAAAGGAGATTTCTTAACCGGCAAGCTCTTCCCTTACGTCTTCCACATCTGCACGAACATCATCATCGACTTCGACGCGGATAAGAATGGCGCGACGCTAAAAATCAAGACAATACACCCAACAGGGCTTGAGGGACCTGATGGGCCACTGCTTTTCCAGGTGCAAGGAGTTTATGTCGATAGGTTGAAGAGGACGATAAAGGGGTGGAGGATCACGGAAAGGGTATGGAGGGATTACTGGGCGACGGGGCCATTGGGCATTGTGGATGGGATTCCGGGCATGCTAAAGTTGGCGGGTAAAGCTCTGCCGGGGATGTAATGCCAGAGATTTCCGAATGTACAACAATGCTGCAGTATTCTCTACGTGTGCCTTTTCCTTTTCGATCATGTTACATCGACTGGGTGGTTCACTCTTGAGCACTCAAGCTAGTTTCATTACTGACAGATGCTAGGGCAGCTTTCTAAAGCTAGATTAAACAGCCCCACTCCATTACTTAGGTCGAAGCTGAATCCTTTGCGTGTATAATTTGGGATTTTACTTGTCACCCGCCGGAAGATTCAGGAATATTATTGAGGCACAATTCTCATATTTCGTCCATCTCCTTTATTAACTACTTATCATAAAATGGAATACGGTAATTGGTTCAGAGCATTCAGCTCCGTTGCTATAGCTTGTAGGTGTATAGCCAATGTGCGCGCTTTACTACCCGCCCAAAGGCATCCATCCGTGCATGTTGTAGATGCAGTATCATTGCAACCCGTCGCTCTAGGGCGCTTGGCTAATCGCTGGATACCAGAGCATAAGCGGCGTTGTAGCATTGGTGTGGCGATTTAAAACGCACATATAGCTCGGCCCGTCTTGGATTTGGGCGTGTGTTTGTTTGTGTAACGGGGATGGAAAAGGGCGTCCATTTTGTATGGAGCGAGATCGGAGACTCTGTCCCATGAGAAACGCGAGGGCCGAACGGAGGTACACGGTCAATGGTCGCAGCCTCTTTTTGATACCGCCCTTTCGCCCTTGGGACCAGCTCTCGTTGCTCATTTTCTTCCTTTCCTCGCGTGTGAATTCTAAAACTTCACGTTTTAGAGATTCCAAGGCGAAGTGTTGCAGCATTTGGGACGCGGAGGGCTGTTATCGGTTCCAAAATTGCGCAGGTATTTCAAGGTTTCTCTTATTATATCCCCTCTTTTTCCGCTGCCCACCTCTCTCCTTATCCCTCAGTCTCTCTCCATCCCTCCCAACCTTCTCCCCGCCGCAACAGCGCACCCCCCCGCCAACTCATCAACGAACACCGTCCTATCCACATATCACCCACCCTACCCTACTCTCTCACTACTCACAATTCCCGTAGTCCCTCGATCCGGACCACAGATACCCGCCACCGCCTCGACCGCACAGTTCCCCATCACAAACCGCGACAGACGAGGTGTCGTCGATTTATACTCTTCCACTCCTTAGACCCATCCATATTGGCATCGCGCGGCGTGGGAGACGCGCGCCAGTGCCGATCACGCAAGAGGGGATGGGGATATCCACTTTTGTGCTCGAATAGGAAGGTGGGTGAACTGTCTGGTGGCTAGGTTTGGGATGGTAGGAGTAGGTGTGGGGGAGTGGGAGGGAAGTGGGAGGGAGGTGGGTAGTGGGAGTTACTGTTAGTGAGGATGGGGGAGTTGGGAAGGGGAGGGGGATGGTAGGAGGTTGTTGTTGGTTGCTGGGTCTTGGATCCCATTCCCTCGCCCTCGACCCTCCCAAGTGCTGGCAGACAGCACTTGAGTTAGAATGTTGGGGATGTGGAAGAAGGAGAGTTGGATGTTTGAAGCGTCAACTTACTGGCTGCTCGTACACAATGTGTAGGTGGTGCAGGTTGTAAGGTAGGCCACGGCCACGGAGGCAAGATGTTGGATGTCGGATGTCGGCGTGGTGGTGTTTGGAGATGGCCTATGAACGACAACAACACAACGAGGGTTAGTATTTAGGCGTTTCGCTCCGAATGCATTTTGCAAAGCGCGTATACGACTGCATTGCATGAAACGTAATGCAGACAACAGCGCATATGAGTACGTACGTACGACTCGATTGAATCGTACTGTACGACGAAGGAGAAGAGGTCGTCGCCAGCAAGGCAGAGAGAGTATATATAGTTCGAGTACACGGCAATGGCAATACTCTCAATACTCGAGTATACGCGCGCCAAGTCTCTTTTGGTGGCTGCTAACCGCCAGACACTCCCAAACCCCTTGCGTAATGGTGTCGATCGTCATACTCCTCTCTGGTCTAGTGTTGGCTGTTTCCGTGCATGTTTCTGGATTTTATTTATATTTAGATTTGGATTTTACAATTCCGTCAGTACTCGAGTACCGCCGATGGAACCTTATCGTTGCGAGTACCGAGTACTACTTGTATGGGATGGTCGTACCTTGGTACATTACAAAGTATGGTATTCAACTTTGGTACTCTACTAACCTTGGTACTAACCTTGGTACTAACCTTGGTACTCTAGTATCTAGTTGGCGGGCGGGAAATGGCAGGCGGGAGTTGGCAGGCGGCAGAGGGGAAAGACGGACTCTACTTTAGTACTGTGGGATAGTAGTAGTAGTCGCAGTAGAAATATACTCAAGTAGTAATTATCTATCTCCACGACAATTACACACAACTGTTGAATCGTGAATACCCTCATACAAGCCACCAACACCCATTACAATCAGGTGAATCCTCAAACACTACACATACGCAACTCTTGTGGCTGGTTATACCTATAACCTATAACTGAGTCAAGTTGCGGTGTGTACTCCATACATCCTCCAGTACTTCACCGACTACTTTTCCATTTTCGACGCTCTTCGTTGGTCCAGCTACTGCAAGTACTGAGGGCTGGCCCAGTAGTTCTTCGCCCAGCCTTCTCTCCCATCCCCGCAACCGCCGCTTGATTCGCTCCCGTCGACCCTGACAGGGCCACTAGGGCACTTACGCCAGTGACGAGCACATACCAACTGGATGCCCGATCTGAAGCTAAGCCAAGTCACACCTACAACGACGACGACTCCAACTCAACTCAACCTCATCCTTCCTTCATCAACACACACAACAAACACCACCACCACAGCTGCTACACAACCATACAATCACGATAAACCAGCTACAGCTTCACCTGTCGCTCATCCACCACCTCACGACGACGCACCTCACCAGCTCCATCACCGCCCACCAAGCAACCCATGCGCACCACCACTGCCGCAACCCGCTCCGCCTAAGCGCCTACCCGACCCTCCACACACATCCCTCTCCACCGATGCCACACCCCCCCACGACATAATGCCATCATCCCTCGCCGCCGAGTCGCCCAGCGAGCGCCCCTCCGAGCGCCGCGCCCGCGAAAAACGCGACCGCGACCCCAACAAGCCCAAGAAACCTCGCTCCTCCAAACCCCGACCTATCGATCCCGAGACGGGCCTGCCGGTGCGTCGACGCAAGAAGGAGAAGGAGGAGAAGAAGGAGGGCGAGATGAATGCCGAGTCCGAGCCCAGTGTGTCGATGGCGGATCTGGTGCCTGAGCTGTCGAGGACGGCGTCGGCGCCGGGGGCGAGCAGGGAGAGTTTGCCATACCCGAGTTTGAGTAAGGCGCATAGCAAGGATGCGGTGTATAGTCGCGTTGATTTGAATAATCCGGATGTGTATACGCCGGAGCCGACAGATATTGAGGCGCATAAGGCGAGGGGATCGCAGGAGAGCTTGAAGGGGAAGAGCCCGAGGGGATCCCAGGAGAGTTTGAAAGGGAAGAGCCCGAGGGGATCGCAGGAGAGTCTGAAGAGGGAGGGGCCGCCGACGCCGCCAGATACGGAGTTATCGGCGCAGAGGAAGAGTAGCACGTCAACGCCTGCGAGGGCGGCGAAGATTAGGGAGGAGGAGGCGAGAGGGTCGAGGTCGAGCTCGCGGGGGTCGGAGAGATCGTGGTTCGGACGCCCAAAGGTTGTGAAGGATGACCGGTCGAGGGTATCTACGAAATCGAAGGAGTCGAGAGGCACGGCGAGGAAGTCGTCGAGGCCTAGGGTTGATGTCGTGGAGGTTGTGGAGGACGAATATCTCAGCGATGAGGGACAGTCGAGGTCGGGATTCGATTCAAACGCAACGTCTATTGCTCCAAAGCGCACGCAACCCCAGCAAGTCGCAGCGGGATCGGGTGGACGGCCACCAGGTCTGGATACAGACTCGGGACAGAGCAACCGCGAGTCCGCATCCCCACGCACTCCCACCGCAACCCCCAAATTCGATGCACACGATCCCAAGAACTTCGCGCGCGACTTCAGACCTACACCCTCACCATTTGTGAGTTTCGACGTACCCGGCGGACAACAACAACAACAATCCAACTTCGACTCTCCCCTCCCCCCACCACCACCCCC
>JPKC01001006.1:0-20356 GCA_000750925.1 Pseudogymnoascus sp. VKM F-4518 (FW-2643) | reverse complement strand
GCGTATATTGGAGCTAGAGATTCGAATGGTGTTTGGGCTTGCGTGCTCATGCCAGAGTCAAACAGGCCGCAGCCTTGTTTTGGTGAGCCGTATGTTGATCCCAGAACTGGTCTGCAAGCGTGCCGTACAAAAACCACTACCAGTTGTCCTGGATCTCCCAGTTGTGGCGCTGGCAAGACCTACCAGAGAGCGGACGTGTCTGCACCTGCAGGTGCCTGCTGTAGTGCAGGAAATACATTTGCCTGCTCTTGCAAGGATGGCGGGTCTTACGTTTACGATCCTCTTTCTTGCCCTGTCCTTCATCGAAATATTCGCATTACTCCAACCGGTCCGAGATTCAACCTTTTCTGCAACATTTCGACTAAGCGCCAGGAAATATTCGCTGAGCAAGCGGGCAGTTTCATTGAATGTGTTGATGCATGTGGAGCTTTAACGGGGTGCGCAGGTGTCGAGTTCAACAGGCTCAGCAAGCAATGCTCCTTCAAATCCGAATTCCTGACTGGGGATTCTGAAGGTGGCGCCAACAACGATGTGGATAGTGCCTCCATGGATCCGCCACCACAGTGTCCCGGTGCTGATGGCCAGACTCTGACAGTGGGAGGGATCGAATATGAGCTATTCTGTCACCATGGGTGGAAGGTAGGTTTGCCAACCAGCCACTCTACAAAGGCGGACAACATATACGATTGTAAGTGTTCTATACAACTGTGGCTCTATATTTTAAATGGTGGACTCTTGCTGATATTTTTATTCCAAAGGTACTCGACAATGCACAGAAAAGGGTTCTTCATGCCAAGGCGCGAATTACTGGGCCGCAAACAAGGGCTGTGTTATGACATCTGCCTTTGAGTTCCCACCCACTGGAGGTGATGGTGGAAATGCTGTTGTTGGCGCCATCCCGAAAAAGCAGAAGTAGTCAGTATGATAGCAGGTATTTCCAGCCCACAGAAATTCAGTAAGTCTGCTATTGCGCTCGCTTCGAAAAGCGGATTAGTTATAGGCGTAAAGGCTATAGTGAATAAATACTAGTCTCATTCCTGATATTGGTTTTGACAATTGTATTTTATGATACAGGTGCTTATGTATGGCAGACCAGACGGGACGTCCAGTTCTCTTGAGTCTCTGGTCGTATGTGATGATTACTTGCGTGTTGGGAGATATATACCATAATCCCTTCTCAGCTCACCCCAGCTTCAGGAGCTAGTATAGCCTGCTTCGCATGTGGATATCTGTTACATGGTTGAGAACCAAGCAGACTTCTGGAGACTAAACCATCGAGAGGGCTAGCGACGGACGCGCTGTGATAGAAACGGTCGAAGGTCAGCTTTCTCATAGATCGTGTAAAGGCTCGTGCCTGAGGGAGGACAAAGACCATACTGAGATCAAGATTGGCGAGTAAATGGAGTTGGCATGCCCGTGAGAAGTTCCGTCGTTAGTTTTGGAGATTTGGAGAAGGAACCAAATCTCCAAAAATCACGTGAGCTTCATAAATGTAGTCACCGCTTTATATTCTGCCATCAACTTCCAATCCAATTATTCCTCAGCAGTCCCTGTCCACCAGCCTGCCAAATCGCCTCCTTGCCCTTTTGCTGCCTTCCGACGCCGAAACTCTCGCCTCGCTATAATAACCAAAAATACAGCGAACTCTTGAACACTACATCTTGTGTGTTATACCTAGCCATTATCCCGAGTATGCGACGATGCTCGATCAAATACCTGCCGAAGTTCTCACGTTAATCGTAGCTTCTCTCTGAGCGTGCCAGAGAATCTCTATGACTGATCGTCTGTTCCCAAACCTTCAAGAGCCGGGATGATCATGTCTGACAATATACAGGCGGGTCGGCGCTGTGTCTCCTCATCCTCCTCTCGATTCCCCGCCTCCGCAAGCTCTGGCCGTACTCGTAGTGTATTCCATTGTACGACATGTCATATTCAAATCCAAGTTCAGGGGACCCCTATGGAATTAGTGTACCAGTGAGGGAGTATGAGACGGTCCTTATGGTCGCGACGGGCTTCGGTATCGCCGCACAGATTCCCTATCTCCGCAAGCTCATCCATGGTTATAATACCTGCAGAGCTCGCACGCGCCGAGTCCACTTGGTGTGGCAGCTCTTCGCTAGCGACGGCTGCGACTATAACTCGGGGCGGGCCGCTTCGTGTTGTTTTGCATGCATGCATAAGCGGGGTCGGCTAGTTTCGGCCCCGCTCCTTACGGCTTGGGTACGTGTGCTTCTGGAGGGCGCTGCCGAAAGCCAACAAAGGTAGTTAGGAGCTGTGACCTAACGCAGGCCAGTGGGCGGAGGAAATGCAGTTTTGCTACCGCGACATGAAGAAGATGTTTGTGGCGAATGGGGTGTCGTGCGGGCTCACCTGCTGACAGGGAAGAAGATGCGGTTGAGAAAGTGATATTTGAGTGATGTGTCTTGCTCTAGTCAGTCATAGATTCAGCTCAAACGGAGGTGCATGGAGCTTACCTAAATGGAGAATTCTAGCTGCAACACACAGGCAGGCGAGTAGACAGATCCTCGCCACATGCTTCAGTTGATGCAGAACGCCAAATCCTTTGTTGCCTCCTGCTGGATTCCTATGTGGCTATTTGTTTTGTGTCCTTCGACTGAGAGCGCCAGCCCTAGCGTCGGCCAAAGTCCAGCCCCATGAAATGCAATGCTCCACCCAGTTTGAGTCCTCAAATATCGGAGGTGCTCCCTCCTACCTTGACTGCTCCTTACAAATAATAATTTCTTAAGCCACTCCCCTACAGAACCCTTTCCAATACTTGTTTCTGTTCTTTGGAGACTCTTGGTCAATATCATACCTAGCTTTCCAAAACCGCCAAAAGGGGTTTTCATTGCCTCCTTGGAGAACAGTGGAAAAAATGGTTACCCTTGAAACTAATCGGGAGGACTATTTGAGTACACTCACGAATGTGACTGGCTAACTCCAAGAAATGTAGACTTCACACAGCTTGCGCGCAACCTCTCGCCCACCGCCCATATCTATTTACCAGGGTCGGACGGATTCAATTCCTTAGTGGTGGCACTTTGCAGCAGAAAATTGAGGTGTGGTCAACGGCTGGTATCACCGGGTGATAACCAGCAGATCGCTGCTATTTCCAAAATCGCAAGCCATTTATCTCTATCAGCTTATTATTACTAACCGGACGTGGGATTTGAGCCACAATTGAATCCGCAACTGAGACGCAACCGGACGTAGGATTAGAGCCACAGTTGAATCTGCATCTGAGACGTAATCTTAATTATAGAGCGACGACGATTTACACCACGCCAACATCGTCAATGGCTCTCCTCACAACATCGTCAGCCACAATTGGCAACCGCACCCGCAATTTGTCGCCCTTTGCGCACGTGATCTTAACAGTTTTTGATTCACCCGCGGAATGTATTTAATGCCGAATCTGGAATAGTGTGCTGATGACTAATACTGGAAATGTTCGTGGAGCCACCCTCGTCCAAGAAGTCAGCCACAATTGGCAACCGCAACCGCAACCGCAATTTGAGCCACAGTTTAAATCGCAATTTGGAAACGACAATAGTATTATTTATCTTATGACGTCATAGCTCCCCCGTTTCCCCCTCTACCTTCTCATCCTCAGTCTTTGCCTTCTTGCTCACATACTTTAAAGTCTCGCCTTTCGTGTCTTGCATATATTCCTCATTATCTTCGCTCTTCCGTTTCCTGCTCACATAGTTTGAACGTGGTTCTTTAATATAATGAGCATCCTGAAAATGGGCCTGGGAGTCTAACACGTTCATGAGTAGTACGCGACATAGGGGATCTAGACATTCCTGTTTTGCGAAAGTCTCAAGGTGCTTGTTAATATGATTGAGTAGCGTGGACTTCGTCATCTATTGCTGCGTTCTTTGTGATGGAGAAAGGCTCTCATCGCCTACCATAGAGTTACCAAGTATCTAAACCCTATCTTGCTGACTTAAGGGAATACCAATCACTTTTTTTACAGGAACATCCTTCGCTTCTCCTCAGAGACAGCCTTTCTCCTTCCTCAGGGTATCCTCTCCCAAAGCCCAAATTTGCGACTTGGCGCAGCGTAGTTCTCCTCCTCCACATTGTTCTTCGTCACGATCGACAAGAACACCTGATCTAGTGTCGTCGGACTGACTGAGTAATACTCTAACCCTAATGCCTCCTTCTTCTCCTCCAACGCCATAATCAACGCCCCAATCCCCCCGCTCTTCTTCCCCATCGGCTCCTTACCACCCTCAATTTCATCAATACTCGCCGTCGACGCCCCATCCGGTGTCAACGCCGCTGTCGGTACTGAAAATCGCAGCTGTCCATGATACGTCTTCTCCTCGATACTCGCATCGGAGAACTCATTCGCAACCCAGCTCCGCAACTCCGCCATTTCCTGCGCGCTCGTATGCGGTGCTGTCTTTGTCACGAGATGCACGTGGTACGCATCACCGTAGGCTCGGCGCAAGTGGTCCGTCGTGCCGAGGGCAAGCATGCGCTTGGCCATAATACCAGCGCGGGAAGCAAGCGCACCGGCTTCCTCCATGCTGTGGGTGGTGAGTAGAATGGCACGACCAGCGACGACACCTGCGAGAGTGCGCCACATAACACGCTTTGCTGCTGCATCTATTCCGGAAGAAGGCTCGTCCAATAGGAGAACAGACGGATTGCCCATCAGAGCGATGCCGAGAGAGAGTTTGCGTTTATTACCGCCGGAGAGCTTGGCCGCCATGCGGTGCGAGAAGGCTTCAAGACCGACAGCCTTGGTGACGGCTGTGACGTTGTGTTCGATATCTGGGACGCCGCGGACTCGAGCGTAAAAGCGTAGGTGCTCGGCAACGGTTAGCTGGTCGATGGCATCGAATTGTGGGCAGACGCCGAGATGCAGTCGTGCCTTGGCTCGGTGCTTGCTGATTAGGATATCATCTACATAGCTGTTGCCACCATTCTTCGATGGCCTGATGTCGCCTCGAATAAGTGAGATAGTTGTCGATTTTCCTGCACCGTTGGGCCCAAGTAATGCAAACACTTCGCCCCTTTCAACGCTGAATGACAGGTTCTCGACGGCCGTAAATTTTCCAAAAGTCTTCGTAAGGTGATGAACACGAAGACCGTCGCTGTTACCAGTATCGACTCTTGATAGTTTATCTGCCTGGTCTTCCATTTCGATTTCATCCGACTCGGGAAGCTCCTGTCGCGATGCGCGGATACGCGAAACGATGGAATCGCTGTCATGCCACAGCAGAAATAGAAAGAAAACGACAGACTGCAGTGCAAGGTATAGAATTGGTCCACCATACTTGTTCATGCTCCCGGGGTCTGACGAAATAACAAAGCCATCGCAAGCCGTAGAGAAGAGGTTCATGGACACGAACAGCGCTCTCACAAGACTTCCCATCGGTGTAACAAGCGATATCGTATAGTGGACCACAATGATATAGTAGTCAATCTTGTCTACAGGTAAGAAGGTAACGACAGACATAAATGCAACAAGATATAACAGGAAAAACACGGCTTGACTGCCAGCAGCAAAAGCAAAAGCAGCAAGCTGGCCCCTAGCATACAATGACACGATGTATGCCATTAAGACGGAGGCCAAAGTGTAGAATAAGAGGACGACGAATAAGTAGGCAATGTGATACCAGACATGGCTTAGCGCTGCGAAGATAGCGGTGACAATTAACATGGAAATCAGAATCACCACCCAGTCGAACATGAGGTATGCAAACCACAACGGCGCAGGCCGAACTCCATTCGAGTACTCGAGGCCCCTGACGTGTCTCAGCCGCTCCAAAGTAGGGTAGAGAGCGAAGAACGCTGGCACGGCAGCGGAGACAAGTCCAAAGTACACGATCAGCTTTAATGAATTCCCTGTCCCTGGCTGCCACGGGCCTTCAAAACCCCGGTATTGCGTCGTGACTGAAATGTTGCTCACTAGCGAGCCCAAGATGTTCTGGGCAAACATGGCGCTGTAGAAATAGCGCGATGTTTGATATGCAATAGTTGGCACCGACTCAGCATTTCCCAGCCAGAAGGCTCCAGGAGTCACATTTTTACGGTTGACATCGATGTAGTTGTTAAAGTCGGAAAAGCTATTCATAACGTGAAAATCGTCAGGTGTGATATATTTGCTGATGAGACTGGCCTCAGGAAGCCCTTGGAAGAGTTTCCCGAAAAATCCAACAGCTCCTGTTCCCTGAATTTTGCTCGATGGTCCGGTGACGAGGTCATAACGGTACTGGTTTAAAATAGTATCGAATTCCGCATTGGCTGCCGTGACTGGAGAGCATGTCGGCGTCCTCTGGTCCTTGACTAGTCGTGTAACCAAGCTAGCACAGATGATGGGAATGGAGAAGGCTGCTAGTGGAGGCAAGAAATTGCGGCGAATCAGTGTCAGTCGCTTTCGGAACATAACCCAACCTTGCCTTAGAGACCCAATTGAGCTTCCTTGCATTAGATCAAGGGTATCTTTGTTAATAGGGGCCGTCTCAACTGCTGGCACATTCTCATCGACCACAAGATGGGCATCGCTGGCGGCTGTGGGTAGGGGTGCTGATCTAGTAGTAGTAGCCTCAGTTTCCTGTCGAATCTCATCTGCCAGTTGCAAGAAGACGTCTTCGATGGTTGGACCTGAGAGCTCGTAATCCTCGATACCATGACTCTCGAGTGTCTTGACAACGAGGGCTGCCTGGCTCGATGTGACTGCTTTATACGTTATCTGATCGAATTGCTTAGTTGTAGTTAACCCTTCAATAGCAGGCACCTCCCTACCGACTGATGTGGTATGGAGATGGACACGATAGCCACCGCCGAGCTTGTTCTTCAGTTCGACAGATGACCCTTCTGCACGAAGCGTTCCTTTGGAAAGAATCGCAATACGATCAGCCAATAAATCAGCTTCGTCCAAGAAATGCGTTGTTAAGATAATTGTGCGTGCGCCGCGTTCTGCAAGGAGGATATCCCAGATTTTCCTTCGACTCAATGGATCTAAGCCGCTTGACACTTCGTCCACACAACACACAGCGCTTCCACCTGTCAACATCATGCCGAGCTGTAGCTTTCGCTTTTGACCACCGCTTAGAGTCTGGGACTTGGAATCTTTCTTCCGGTCCAGGTCGACACTTTGTATCAGCTCGTTGTTTTGCTCCTTAGTTGGAGAGGCTCCAGTTGATTTGAGGTTGGTGAATATGCGGATATGGTCTCTCACAGTTAATTCAGGCCATAGGACGTTTTTCTGAGGGCATATTCCAATACCACCAGTCCCATTGACGGTAATCGTCCCGCTCGTCACAGGGTTCATGCCAGCAATGGCATCCAAGGTTGTGCTCTTTCCGGATCCGTTAGCGCCAAGCAAGATCATAATTTCGCCCTTTGAAGCAGCAAGACTCAGCCCATTAACAGCAGTGACAGTGGCAGCTTTAGAGCGGCGGAAAGTTCGCCTCATCAACGGTGCAGGATAGAGCTTAGTAAAGTCAGAAAGCTCGACGGTGTGTTGCGTGAGTCCTGTGCCTATGTTCTCTTTGACGGTTACCCGTCCCTTAGATGCCGTGCCGTGTAGCCAACGTTCCACAAATACACCAAGGGCAGCGTAGGCAAAGGTTTGTATGCCTAGGAATACGAAGAACCATATGCCCTTTACCTTCCATAAGTTAGGGGCATAGTCGACCAGATTCGCCGGTATGTTTTTCTCTTCGAAGCGCGCAACGTACATCATGAACCAGACGTAGTTGCAAGGTGCAAAGAGGGCGCTTAGAGCCATAACCATCCCTCCCTTCTCCACCTTTCTACCGAAGGCTTGGGATATAATCCCGAGCACAAGAGTGATGATTGTAACAGTGATTCCACTCAATTGGGCTCTCTTGAAGAAGGCTCCGCCAAGATATGCCCATGACGTGAGCGAGAGCCCTAGAAGCATATGGTATAATATCGTAATAGCTGGAGAGGTAGCGGTAAACAAGCCCACACTAAGCACGACCCCCATGACAAACCAGCCGGGGGCATACATGATGGTGAAGGACGTATGGTAAGACAGTAGCCGTGCGATTTGAGGCTGCCAGCGCTTCTCATTTGGCATCATAGCTTCAATCAACTGGGATATGCCGATATCCCGTTCCGTGGCCATAAACCCGCTGAGGTGGTAGACGACCCCAACCATAGCGAGAAGAAACGCAATTCCAAGGGCGGTAACGATAGTCTGTTGGAACTTTGTTCGGAGCAATTTCTGCCGCTCTTCTTCCGTCAAAGCCGTATAGGGGTATTCCATAACAGTCTTGGGTAGTGCAGACTGGTCAATGGTCTTATTCACGCTGGCTATAGCTGAGTCGATAGCTCGTTGTAGGGGTAGGGCATAAATCTGCTCGTCATTGTCTCCACGCTTCATATTGACAATGTTTCCAAGCGCGCCGTCAAACCGCAGGGAGTAGTTCCAGCGCCCATATGGACCCTCTGATGGTGAAGAGGCAAATTCAACGGCTCCATAGCAGTTAGTGATCCCCCTCAAGCTCGTCCGACATATCCTGGCCAGATCCGTGCTGTCGGGGAGCCGAGCGACATTTCTCCCCGCCGCAAGGACTGGAGCCGCAACGAGGTCAATGACTCGATCAATGTCGCCTCCCCTATGTCCATTATCGACGAATACCACTGTATTTCTCCCGTTCGTCGCAGCTGCCATGCCATCTTCAAGCGAGCGTATAGGGCGGGGGATTCCGATGCCAAAGGTGTTTGGTTGGGCGAAGAGATAGCGAGCAAATGTGAGGAATACCATCAAAGCCACCGGCAAGATGAATGCCCGAGTAGACGTGGGCAAGGGATGACACCTGGCAGCGATCAACAGGTTCTTCCCCGCCAGGGTGCGGACCTGCTTCACGAAGCCCATCGTAAATTACGTGTGTCGCTATAGTATCTAGCACAGTATATAGCAATAGATTCAATTGAATTCCAAACTGAACTATCTAATGGTCATCCCGACGGGATGACTATTAGCCCACATTTGGCTAGCACAGTCAGGCGACTAGATCCCGGAACGCGGACGTGCGGCAATGCCAGAAGCTACACTTCTTTCCCACAATAGGAACAGTCAACGGTGATCATGTCTCAGCCTTTACAGACAGAACTACGCAGCTCATTTTGTCGTTGTGCTGGATATTATTCCCCATGTCAGGTAACCTGTGTATTTCTCTCCGCCCTGATGTTGCAAATGCATTGGAGTTTCTCAATTCCATTGATTCTTTAGGAGGGTACGATCGTGGAGACCCCATCCGCATAGATCCGCATAAGCCAATCCGATACATTGCGGCAGAGAAACTGAATGCGAAGCCTCAACCCAGATACGAATATATACTGTGCTAGTCATCCCTCAGGATATCCGCTCTATATATACTGCTGCACGAGGCTACCATCTTGTGCAATTCTCATCCCATTCCTGTTTAATCGTACACGTTCACTCTTCACCAGTCGCACTTGACCGCTTTTCTTCACCTCGGGGATAAGTATACTTCAATGAGGATATTATGCCTCGAAGGGTACTACACGGAGACGTTTTGGTTAATTGATTGATTGATTGATTGAAGAGCATCATAAGGATGCTCTTCTTCTGAAGTTATATAGCTGATGCAGGAGCTACGGCGTTGCGTCGCCCAATGAGGAAACCACGCCCTGGCTGATTGAGTCCAACAGTTTGTCCAAGATAAAATGTGGAGGAAGCATGGTCGAATTGTCAATAATGGAACTCTAGTCCAAAATAACAGGACGACCTGTTGAACAGAGCTGGGCGGTTCATCAATTCAAGGAATTTCGATTATGGCTGTAAGTAGTCCCAAACAACAATAACTCTAAGAGATCTGGACAGCTAACAATATCGGAAGAGCTCAATCGGAAATCCGTCATCAGACGCCAAGGTGAGGCTTTCAAAGGGTGATCATGGTGAAATTCTCATCAAGAGCCCAAGAATGTTTACGCAGTAAGCCGCGCTTTAATTATCAGCCGTTCGAGTGGATAACAAAACTGACAGGTGATTAGCTCTCTCTGACGAAAAGATAACCCGGCAAGCATTTGATGAAGAAGGATATTATAGGACCGGAGATCTTGCTGAACTTAGAGACGGCCAATATATATTTGGTGGCAGGGCAAACTCAGATAATATGCGCAGTATCCTACTAATTGGTCGAGAGGAAATATGTATTAATTTAGACTTCCAGTTATTATTTATCGCTTCTCCAAGATTCCGGCACTTCAGGTGGACCTCCCTTATGTCTCGGAAGCTTGCGTTCTTGGAAATGGGGTGGTTCAGAGACAGCTTTGTGGAACTTCAGGTGGTATGTAGAGCGCCACTCCCTGCATGCAGATCAATCGGGCTTCATCTCCGTCTTGCTGGACAATGCAAAAAGAAAATATAGTTCACCGCAAGATAGTTCTGCGAGCTTGTATAGGTACTTACATAGAGACAATGCCTTTGTCTTGGATGCCACTGGCACTAGTAAGTCTGTGGCGTCAATTAAATTATCTGGCATGACGTGAAGCAGATCCAGAGCCAGGGCCACAACGAGATTCAGGAACTTGGCAGTCGCACGGCTTGGCGTGGTTTTTTCGTACGGGTTTCCAGCATCGCTTGCGCAAATGCGGGAGTGCATTATCTAATTAAAACCATATCTTCAAAATATGCCAGACTTATTGGCAGCCACTTCTGCTGTGTCCATCATGTGTCTTCTCAACACCTTAACCTGACCCTTTTGTCCCTTCGTGGAGTTCTAGCCCGTCCGTCTCCGTGCTGTAGTCCTATGTGACAGAGCAAGTAGACAGTTAAATAGCACCGCATGATCATCTTTATTTACTTGAGAGTCTTAGGCGGACGAATATTTTGCTTTTAGTCTTCCATAGATGCGCATATCGTAGGATAAATCAATGTCTCCGTCCGCACTTGAGTTTGAAGCCTGTGCACGCCACAAGGAACCGACCCGTGTGACAACGACCAGCCAAGAAATGTCATTTCTGTCACAAAATCACCTAGCTCGTTGCCGCGTAACCTTCTTGCTTACCGCATATACCAACTTCACAGTCCAAAAATGCGATAAATTAGCTTGAGCACAGGGGATTGCGCCGTATAATGGAGCTACCAACGGCACCAGTACATAGTCGATAAAATTCTTCTTGATCGATCGGTGGGAGAAGTGCATGCCGTCGACCAGGCCCGCATTTATCATGTCCCTTTCGCGCGTCGTCACACATATCTGGTGAAAACTCTCGTATAGAAACAGGCAGCAAGCTCCCTGCATGAAGCCCAGCATTCGTAAAACGTTGCATAAGGAGAAGATCCACCCGAGGTTATTAACTTCGGCCGTACCGTTGGTTACCCAGACGTAGAGTGCCGATGCCAGCATCATAATTGTCATATGTAAAGGTAGGAAATGCGCCTCGAACAGTCGGTGGAATAGGTAAAACGTGTTCTCCCAGTGAGGTTCATCCTGGGTCACTACCGAGAAGACACCGTCCTCACGATGATGTTCGGGGTCGTCGTCGGCGAGTTGGTTGTGCGGGAAGTAACCGTTGCCCTGCCTCCAATGCAGAGGGACAAAGCTTCTAGCGGTGAGCTTGCGATCCTGCCACATCTTAAAGGCTTGTCGCAGGGCAAAACCGGTATCCAGAATACCCCACATATGTCGAAGACCCTGCTTGTACCGAGCCTGCATATCGATAGCGGTACCCCAGATATCGCCTTCACCGCCGCCCGTGACGTTGCTCTGGCTTACAGGGCTCAGGACGGTACGGCAGGTAAGGTTACCATTAAGGGCAAAGAAACACTTAAGGTACATATGTAGGTCTTCGCCAATCGCTTCGGCATCGCAATCCCAACCGCCAACCCGGTCAATTAGTTCCAGAGGTAAGGAATAAACAGAAGTCGGCGGGGCGATTGCTGAGCCTCTGTATAGGCCAGAGGTGCCGGCAGCACACCACAGGATATCGGCGACACGGACAATAGCAGGTACAGTATGAGAGTTACGGTCGAAAATAATAGGGGCGGCATATAAGGTCGTTGCCGCGGTCACCGGGTAAGACAAGTGCATACTAGAAATATTGGCACAGTAACCTGGTGCAAGGTGACTGTCGGCTGTGACTTCGAGTTAGCCAGATCATCACTCCTAGAAGGCAATAGTTTGCTATTAAAACCTGTTACGTAGCGTCTGCGTGACGTGACGTAACACAATAAGTGAGAGGAGGGATGCTCGTACCATCGATACCAGTAACAATGACTTTTTTCCGAACTGCCATCGAGTATTTGGCGCTGAGCTTCCTAGTCGCCCATCCCATGTTACTGCCCTTGCCGGCGGCCTCCCCAGGGATATCGGCCGGATGCAGGGTGTAGTCAATTGAGCGGAATTTCTGAACGAACTCCTTGATGATACCCTTCGCCTTTGATTCGCCGTTGATCTCGCGTTGTTCCATACCAAGATAAATCTAGCGGGGCATCAGCACGTTCTGGCCCAACATCATGTGGGAGCTGCGCAGCGCGAGGGATGGGCGCAGGGGACCATCCACCACCGAAGTAGCTCCCTTGTTGAGTGCCTAGGGCAGAATACTTACATCGTACGAGTAACGTGCCTGTGGGTGCGACGCTAGGACCTCGAGCGTTTCCTTGAGCGTGTCCAGTTCCTCGTTGTAGTTGGGAATAACAATGGCGTGAATGAGGAAGCGTTGGGCGACGTCCGCGCGGTCGGTGAATATCTTATCCTCAATATCGGTGGCCTCGCTGGTGGTCGACGAGTAATCATGGCCGTCGGAGACCAATGTCTCCGAGCTGGAGATGAGGGTGCTTGATTCGTGTCGGTGAGGGCTGACATTCCTAAACCCCTCGGGGGCCGTGGTATAGGCAGCTTGCTTGAGACACCAAGTGATGTCCCAGGCCGACCAGCATGCTCGTAGAAAGAAGAGGAAGACGAGGATGTGGATCAAGAGGGAGTAGTATGCGAAGGTGAGGGTCGAAACGCTAGTGCCAGACTTGCCTGGTTGCTCAAACTTGTAACCATGCCGCTCAAGAGTCCACTCCTGTGAGATAACATGGTAGCAGAGGGCAAGCAGAGCTACCATGCTCAACCCGCCAGCTCGCTGGGAACACCATTTGAACGGGGACATTGTGTCTCTCAACCGATAGAACCCGGCCGTCGTTGGCGATGCCTTGTACAGTAAAGTCGTGTGAATTGAGATCAGTGACATCGAGGACGACGTCGACGAGCAGACGCCGTGGATATGGCGGATGGATGGAAACGTGGGTGACGGGGGACGGGAGAGGAGAGGAGAGAAATAGATAAAAGGAAGAGACCATTTAATAGATGCTTTGGGGTATCTGTAACTGTAGGATGAAAATGGTCCCGTTGTCTTAGCAAGCGCTGGAGCGAGTGTGGATAACTCGGCGTCCAGAGGCCACAATTATTGCTATTGCGACAGGGGAAGCCGAGACTCCACCTACCCCCTACTTCGGTCTGTGTCTGGGTGTCTTGTTAGCGCCATGCAACCTAATGGGCTGGACCCTTTTAGCGGTACAACCCGCCCCGTGGCGGGGCGCTCTACTCTGCCGTAGGAGCTGGGGTAAAAGTGCCGATGTCAATGCTACAAGTGCGCACGGACTTTCGGTGATCACGCAGATCAGCTCCCCCAAAGAAATGTCTAAATGAGGCATGAACCTTTTCCCTCGTATATCAGCTGTAAATACTAGGGTCTCATCACGCTCTAGGAACCTCTTCTCCTTATCTCCTTCGACCAGCATGACTCGTTCCGGAAAGACGCGTAGCTCCCTACTCTCCTCCAAACCCAGGCAATTACCAAAGAGGCGTCGTGTGTGGAGCTGGATGGTTTTTCTTTACTACCCTTATTTGCTTATTGCCTATTCACTCTTATATTCTTCGTTGGTTGCTTTCCTTCCTCTCTTGAGCAACTGCTGCCTTACCTTGTTTAGGACTGTGTACTATCACGTCACACGTACGAGGACACACTACCGCCCTACGGCCCGGCCTTGTCCAGTCCGCGAAGCATGGAAGCCTTCGTCGCCTCACGCCTGCTGGCCATGCGGCGGCTTGTCCTGGCCGTGGCATCGTGGTTCATCAACCCACGCTTCGTCTTCGCCTTTGCGACTGTCTCCATCCTCGGCGCGAAGCTCGTCCACATCTACAGCCACCTCTCTGCGCTGCCGACAGCTGACCTGCTGCAATGGGGGTACTCGTTTTTTGCCCAAGACATGGCGCTGATGATCATCGTCCGCCTCCTCCTAGATAGGCCAATGTTTGCCGTTACGGGCAGCTGGCTACGGTTGAGTGCGACGACCGTGGCCGTCCTAATTGTCGCATACGTTGCTGCTCTAGCCACCATCAGCATCTCCTTCTTTGCAGTGGTTGGCTCCGAGATCCACTGGCGCAACATTGGCTTTGCCAGCAATGCGTCGTCCTGGGCACTGTTACTGACAGGAATAGGGTCTTTTGTGCTGGTGTTGTGTGGCTTTGTCGTTCTCGCCTGGGTCTTCCAGGACGTTGCTTTCCTTGTAGCGGGCTATGCTACAGATTTTGTCAAGTGGCCCTTTGCCAACTGCACCCGAATCATATCGCCACAGATTAAATACTCAAAGATCCAGCAACACGACGCTAAAAAGTACGAAGAGACCCAAGGGCAGCATGGAGGCTCTGTTGGCTTAGACTCCAAAAGCTGGCCGTGGCCGTGCATCTTGAGGCAGTTGCGATACAGCCTGGTTGGCATTGCATTGCTGGCCCAGGTCATCCTGCACATTTTTCGGCCACAAGCGGGATCACTGACCTTCATGTCATGGACCTCGGCGCTTCTCCCCTTTGTCGACTTTAGAACCTCGTCGAACCTGCGACAACTTCAGCCGCTCTATGGCTCTGCCATCGATCGCAACTGGGATAACCGAACGGCGCTTGACGTCCCGATACCTCTTTCGTGGTTACCCAACGACTCAGTGCTCAAGGGTTTCGAAGACTGGCATGCTGGCAAGCAGCACTACAATGCGGCTATGGATCCGCTCAAAATTTCGAACACGGAGGAGGACTTGCTCCCTCTCCTGCGCAACAAGCTTGGGAACGTACCGATACGGCATATAATGCTCATCCTACTCGAAAGTACCAGAAAAGATGTCTTTCCTATTAAGAAGGATGAGCTCATCTGGCAGCGTTTCGCCAACTCGTTCGAGAACAAGACGCTGCCCGAGGAAGCACGCCATAGGTTAGAGACGCTGACCCCATATGCGAACTTTCTTACCGGCGACTACGACGACGGTTTTGAACACGACTCCAAAACGAAGCAACGGCGCGGTGGCCTAAACTTCAATGACGCTTATACGACTGGGACGTATACGATCAAGAGTATGGTGGGCACACTATGTGGGATTACACCGCTTGTCGCCGATTTTAACCTGGAGTACTTGCACCATATTTACCAGCCATGTCTGCCTCAGATCTTGGAAGCCTTCAGTACTCTCGACCGTGATAATGATACGGATCACTTTACCTCATATAAATGGCGGTCTTCGTTTCTGGAATCCGTTATTCTATACTTCGACAATCTCGAACTTCTCATGTCTACAATGGGATTCCCAGACGAGAATATCATTTCCAAGGAATACTTAAGAGGGGGCTCGGCCAAATTCGGCACCGTTCATCTACCCGATACCAACTATTTCGGCATGCCTGAAATTTGTCTCGAAGACTATATCCGCGATACTTTTGCGTCAGCCAAGCAAAGCAACGAACGAGTCTTTCTCACGCATCTTACGAGCACGAGCCATCACCCTTTTGCGATGCCAGACAATGAGCCTTATGTTCCATTGTCGAAAGGGCTGGATAATCTGTCGCACTACGTCAACTCCATAGGCTATGACGATCGCTGGCTGGGCAGGATTCTAGATGTCCTAGACGAGGAGGGCGTTTCTAACGAGACACTCGTTGTACTTGTGGGAGACCACGGCTTATCTCTTCCAGAAAACGATATTGTTGCCTCGTACTATAATCCCAATGTCGGCAGCAACCATATTCCGCTGGTGATGTCCCACCCCAAGCTGCCACCCATAGACATCGACGACGCAGTATCGTCTTTGCAGATCCTGCCGACAATACTGGATTTATTGTTGGAAACGGGTTCGCTATCCGAGTCAGCGATCCAGGCCGCACGCGACCTTGTCGACAATTACGAAGGGCAGTCCCTTGTGCGGCCGATGCGCAGGAACAACCAGAGCAACATCACCGGTAGCAGCCAGGCACATGGAGACTGGCAATTCACCATCATCAACCCAGGTGCCGCCATGCTCGGGGTCCGCGACGCACGCCCCGCATACCGGGGCTGGCGGCTGGTTGTCCCGGTGGACGATAACGTCCGGTGGCGCTTCACGAGCATGGACTCGGATCCGACCGAGGAGCATCCCACCGCTGGGTTCGACTTTGGCTTGTTCTTGCGCGGCGTGGAGAAGAGGCACGGCATCGAAGCGGCGAGGTGGGCCGAGGACGGCGCGTTTGTGGCGCGCTGGTGGGTGGAGGAGAATAGCAAACGATGGCGTTATGGACAGTATGATGATTGACTGGGGCTAGGAACTAAGACGTTGTTTTCGTGTGATTGCATATATATAGCCCATATCTTCCTTTTCTTGCATAACATGACTATATCATCAACGTAGAAGAAGCTGTCAATCCCTCCTTTGGTCCGCACGGTTCGTGGGGAACAGTCTTAAAGCCAATAATCTAGGTAGGGAAATAATACGCCTGGCCCGCTGGAATCGGCACATTCTCCCAGTTCACATCGCCATTCCGTTCCCCCATTGTCACAACCTGCATCTCTCGTACCTCGCAGAACATTCCGTTCCGTGCCTGCCGCTGTATGAGCGACCACGTCGCACCTGACTTTGTTCCCCGATCCTCAACCCATACCTCCTCTACAAAACTCTCGCCCTCCTTTACCATACGATGCGGGTTATGAGTCGGCAGACCAGCCAGCCAGCTCAATATTCCCTGTGGGAGCTCGAACAACCTCTCCCAACGCTGTGCTACGGACACCCACCGCAGCATGCTGCGCTTGTAGGCCACACGGACATAGGGATTGAAATAGATACCCGTCTCTCTGGCGCCGGCTCTGCGGGCCACGGCGGCAACATCGGCCAGGAACAGGCAGCACTCGCAGGCGTCGACAAAAATCTCGGGTTCGTATCGGAAGCGGACGGGAGCGGTGACGTTCTTGCTCGGCTGCGCGGGGTCGATAACGTGCGCACCGAGGGAGTGGAAGTTCGGGCTTGGAAGGGAGGAGTTATGGTTCTGGACCCACGTCGCCTGCATCGCTACCATGCCGGACCAGCAAGAGGAGACTCGTACGGCATCCTTCTGGGCGAGCATGTCCCGCCGGGATAGAGCGGCGCCGGCCGTCGAGAACATCGGCCAGATAGGAAGACCCATTGAATACCCCTCCGTATCGCGCGTGGCGTACAGATCGTATAATAACACGGCATTATTGAAGTCGAGAGCGCAGGAGGCGAGATACCGCGTCCGGCCGTCAGGGCCGACATTCGTAGAGAAGAGAAGTTGGGCGGCATCAATGGGGTTGTAAAAAACGTCGTTGAGAAACAGGACCTTATCAAAAACTCCGACGCTCTCGTTCCACCGGTCTAGTGGCCGCATCGCGCGGTTCCTCAGCTCTGACAAATACGCCAAGCGCTTCAACCGCTGCGACCCATCCGGCATGGTGACAGTGGGGAAGTCGGTAAGCGGCACATGGATATCGTGAACGAGCTCGTGCCCACAGCGTAACTTGGCCCGAAAGGCGTCCAGCGCCGCGGTCCCGCCCGGCGCGTTGTCGTTCTCATAGATCGACAGGAACACGTTGCTCTCGCCGACGATGTGGATCAGCTCCAGCAGCAAGCAGCCCCAGTCCCCGCCGAGCAGATACCCCTCCTTGTCGTAAAGCGAGATGGCGATGAATATCTGCTCGTTGAACGGGTTGGCGCACCCGGCCGCTGCATTGGGACCTGCGCATCGTTCGGACAGGTCTCGGTAGTGTTGCGGGGGCCGGGTGTAGGAAGGGGCAAGGATCGGGACGAGTATAAGGAAGGTCGAGAAGACCCAGAGGATAAATCTTAGTGTGAGAAAGAGCAGGCGATTACGGCGGCGGAGCACGCGAGGCCGTGCGAGGCGGAACCATTGGAAAAAAGCGTTTTGTTGGTATGATGCCTTGAGGGCGTTTGACGTATGGTCATCGGCTACAAAGGCAACGTGCTCTTCCGTCGCGGAAGGAGGCATCGTTGGGCGGGCTGTGGTCTGGAGTGTCGGAGGAATGAGGGTGAGATGATTGATGGCGGGATAGACAGCAAGTCGAACTAAGGAGGCATCGTGTGTTGGGCTGTGGCATCGAGAGAGTGACCTTTGGTAAGTGGCAGTGATGCAAGTCCACCCGTCATTAACCCTTGTAAACCACCCTTCTTTGTGGACGGCACTGGCTGTGCTTTAGCCCCACTGTCAATTACCGCTCATGATCGCCAGTCCCTGCGCAGATCGTAGCACCAAGTTAGCGCTAGATTTATAAACACAGCGCAAGGACGACGCACGGACGAAAAGAGGAAAGTCAGGCCCACTTTCGAACGAACTGTCCTTAGTAGAGATTAGACAGAGAATAGAGTCCATCATCGACGTGGTTCTGGGGCACATTTCATGTACTCCTGGGTTGCACGGGGGGCCGCACTTACTCTTTTAAGTATTCCTCGGTTGTGGGGGCGTGCTGCCAAGAACCAGGGTTAGCACAAATTGTACTCAGACTCATGAGTACATAAGTCTAAGTATGAATCCAGACATATGAGTCTATTTAATAGCTTAACACTATTTAATAGCTCCCTGCAAAAAATCCCCTCTCCCCATTTGCTGCACAGACCACCTTGCGCCATAAATTCATAATCCCTACATCTGATTGGCCAAGTGTGTGTTGCCCTGTACACAAGCCTCTCTCCCCGTGCTCTTTAATCTGCGTTTGGATTCTACCATGTAAGTCCGCCATTTGAGATTCATTGGCAATATAGAGTATGTCTATTAATTTACCGAGGGTGTCCTTAGTTGGCTCGCCTTCCATCATTGCAATTTTTAAAGAGGCCTCCAGATGGCTAGCTTTAACCAAGGTTGGGTAATTTCGGCGCTGATTGGCGTTGAGAAGGATTGGCAGAAGCTGCGTCGTTGATGCGGATTCGAGGCCATGGCGTGAACGAAGGCCCAGCATATGCCGCAGATGTACTGCGCATATCCAAAATGCCAACGAGTCTTTTGGTAGGTCGATAGAGACATGCGGATACATTAGACCATTTAATATGGTCGATGATACCGTCGATAAGTCTTTTAGCAGTGATCCCTTCGAAAAGCAGCATTCGAAGAACATCAACGATTGGATTCCCGACCAATATCGACAGTCACGTGGAGCGGAGTTGCCTGGCACCGTCAACCCAGTCGTCCTCGAGAGTTTGTTCCGGCAGCAGTCCGCACGGTGGGGGCCTCTAGCAGAAGAGCATGTAGTCAAAGTTGAGGAGATCGTCCGCAATTTTAACCAGGTGGTCCTAGAAAGCCTCGTTCCGGAGGATGTCCCTTGTGCTAAAATTGAGGCGCGCAATCTTACCTTTTACAACGCTGCGCACGACGCTGCCATTATGCAACTTAGCCAGATCATAGCTGACGAAAGAAGTGGTATCCTTCAAACAATCAACAACTATTTTGCGGATACGTTGGCAAAAACACGTGAAGAGCGAGTTTTGAACCGGTTAAAGAAGGTCGGATTGGAGGATGGTCAGTACCAGACAATTGACCTAGCCGCTATCACGCGTGCTGCACATCTCAGTAATGAGGACCAGGCTGTGAACGACATCCACGATATACTTAAAGCGTACTACAAAGTTGCTTTGAAGCGGTACATGGATAACGTGGTTTTGCAAGTCGTTGAGAGGATCTATCTGGGTTCTAACGGTCCAGTGAGAGCAATTAGTCCCGAATATGTAGGGACGCTTTCGGATACAGAATTGGCTGACATCGCGGCCGAGAGCTATGCTACTTCTAGTACCAGGACCGAGATTGGGTACAAGCTTTAGAGATTGGATAAAGCTTTAAACCTTGCGGAGACTCTTCCTATCTGATACTTTTAGACTTGCGGAGACTCTCTCTATCTGATACTTTGTAATGAGGAAATCCATTGATGATGTTTCTGTGAGTCTTCAGATGCCTTTAATGCTCGTTCTAGGAGTATGTGCGATGATATCAGTAGAGCCTCCCGTGCTTTTTCAAGATCTCGGGTCTGCGTTGCTTCTTCTTCGCGAAGGGCTTTTATGTCAGTCAGCAGTTCCGCATTCTCTCCTTTAATACCC
>JPKC01001005.1:0-103845 GCA_000750925.1 Pseudogymnoascus sp. VKM F-4518 (FW-2643) | reverse complement strand
TGGTGTTTTTGCTGGCGACTCGCTTGGGATGGCGACTCGCTTGTGAAATACGTTACAATTTTTACGAATAATTGAGGCCGACACATCTTATCTTATCTTAATCTTAACTATATTATGTCTAACCCCTGTACTATTGATTGGCTATAAAAGTACAAAATTCAGAACTGGCTGGCTTAGCGAAGCCGATAACGATAACGCCCCATCAATTTCGACCTTCGCCGACGCCGAAGGTGCTGGCCTCATGACTGTGTCGTCCGCGCTAATGGAGACTAGGCTCAGGCTTGCTCAGGGATATACGTAAATTCAATTGATTTATAAATTCTATATTCTATATTCTATATTCTATGCTGCTTGTAATATTCGTTGGCGCTGCTGCACTATGGGATCCCGTGGGAAACCGGAGAACACCATACAATTTGTTGTCAGAAGTGAATGTAATATCTCCATGTCAAATGGAAAAGACGCTTTAGTTTCTACCTAGAGCCTTGCTGAATCCAGCAGGCGCGCAGTAAGGAGAGTCGCCTCCCTGGCAGCTCAAACCGTCAACACATGTAGCACGGGTGACCCACTTGCCATCCAGGCATTGCACGAGAGAGTCTCCGCTACATTGCCAGACGCCTGTTGCACAGGGCGCGCTGGGATCGCTGGTTGTGGGAGTGGCTAGGATCTCCAGGCCGCTGGTGGCGGTGGGGGTATAAGAGGTGGTGGGAGCATCAGAGGTGGTGGAAGTGGCCTTGGCGGTTTGTGTTATCATCGTGGTTGGGACAGCTGCTTGCGCGACGTCGGCTGGGGAGTTGACGGCCTGGCTGGCGGAGCTTGCGCTGGTGCTGGCACTGGATGCAGACTCCTGGGAGGCAGAGGTAGACTCCTGGGAGGCAGAGGTAGACTCCTGCGAGGCAGAGGTAGACTCCTGGGAAGCAGAGGAAGAAGTAGAAGCAGCGGCCGTAGTTGCAACGCTAGCCGCTGCGCTGCTGCTGCTGCCACTGCTGCTGCTTCCAGACGCGGGTCCCTGGGCGGTACCTGATCCGTCGGTGTCGAAGTTGTAGAGCGTCTCGTCGACGATGTCCCAGGTGATATCGATGTGTCCGTCAGCGCACGCGCTTGCCGACAGCTCATTCAGAACAGAGTAGCTGAAGTCGAGTCCAGGGGCGCCGTTGGCCTCCCACGTGTCACTGGTGGATGAGCCGGTGCCACAGCGCTCACAGCCGTCACCAATAAAGAGTGGTAGGTCGGAGGCTACGCCGTTGACGGAGACAACGACCTTCTTGCCGCAGTACTTGGCCATATCCCCGCGGAGGAGGGTGTTGTTCATGGCAACAACATAGTTAGAGTTCATCTCAGTAAGGGGCAAGCTGGTGATATGGCTGCACATGACTCCGCCCTGGTTCTGGGCGGCAAAGCTGGTGCCACAGGTTTCGATCTTTTCGATATCGTAGTAGTAGGTGCCGAATCCGGAGCCTTCATTAAGAGACTGCTGCGCATAGGCGCGCGAGGAGAAGAGCAGCCCGGCTGCTGCGATGATTTGTGCCTTCATCATTTTCGTAGTTGAGTGTGCTGGTAGGTATGTAAAGATAAAACTGTTTCTCAGAGAGAGAGTGTGATGTAGTAACAATTGAAAGAAGGAAGGAAGATGGTATCCGTCGAGGATAAAAGGAGTGTTGAGAAAAACGAATAAAAGATTGAAAGTAATAAGAGGCTCTGCCAGAGAGAGACGATAGAAGATAGAGAGAAAAAGAACGTTGGATCGGGGTGGAAAGGAGGGAATTTATATCAGAGAGGCCAGGGCCTAGCACAGGGTTTTTTCTGGGCCCATGTGGCGGCTTCCTTTGAGATCGAGTAATAAAGTACCCCAACAAAAGGCTTGTCGTGATCCTCCCCCTCCCCCTCCCCCTCCCCCGGCCACGGCCCATTGAAGAGAACCTTCTAGGCTCCAGGTGCCACCAAAGTAAGACACCACTAACAAAATCAAGCCTTTCACCTACGCTAATCGTCTTGGCGCTCTCCGGGGATTTAGTTGGCAGGTTCCTGAATGCGGGAAGAAGCGAAAGACGGGACATGACTAGAGAAGCAACCATTCTCAGGGTCATTGTCCCTGGCCTATGTCCCGTGTTTGAGATACAACGATCTCAGTGGTCCTCGGCGTCGTTGTGCCTGGCCGACGTCCCGTGTTTGCGATTCGTTACGTATCCTTTACCAGATAACCACGATGACAGGAGGCGACTCCGGTGAAGTTATACCGGGTGATGGTGTCATCCCATCTCTTCCAGAGCTGCCGTACCTTTTGCCGTGGCCACACCTTATTTTGTGAAGATGTTTTAAAGAAATAGTAAGAACAGAAGTAGAGAAAAATTAAGAAATTAGTAAAGGAATTTATTAGCCACACGGTGGAACTGCCTGCATCTGTGACAGCTGCAGCCCTACGCCCCCTGCACTCCTAGGGTTACTACTCTAACGCCCCCTGCGAAGATCTTTGGAGCGTGCACCTGCGTGCATTATTGGTCGTAGGAACGTATAGGGAGGGGCCTCGGACCAGCGGCCGTCTGAGCATGTGAGTGTTGTGAGGGGTGGTCGTTGGAGTGGGTGGTGGATGTCACTGATGTCACGTGATTACACTTCCGAAGAGCCGGATCTTGGATCTGGCTCCATAATACTGTTTGAAGGGCCCACTATAGAGGCCACGTAAGCCCTTTCGCCGGGCTTCCGCTAGGGCCTAGATCAATTTCTCGGGCCGGGTAAAGTCATGACTCGGGCGAGATTTAGGGCCGGATGATTGTGAGGTTTACGACGCCTGCCCTGCCATCAAACGGTTCAACGAATGAAGCGAATATCTGAGCATGTCTGATAAAAAATGTCGTGGCGTGCACTAAGGCATAGATTTTTGAAAAACTCGCTCGAGCTAGCTATCGTAGGTCGTAGTAGAGAAGAAAATTAAGAATAGGAATCTTTACATATAGAGTATAGCACAAAGCTACTTTGAATTGGTGGTTGGGTGGGAACATGTATAAAATGGCAATAACGAGCCACGCAGTGAGGTCTGTTTATGACTAGAAGACACTGATATATTCATATGATAGTGCCACACTGTATTCCTCTTCTCTAAGCGCAAGCTAGCATCACGTACCGCTAAGCGGGTTCTTCCACTCGATGCCATCTAAAGTTGTAATGAAAGACCCAGTCGAATTTAGGACATTAACCTGTACGTCCATGCTTGCGCGATATCCACCAGGGCTCGTCTTCTTCGTTCCAGTCACGGCGCCACTCTGCGTAATATTTGAGTTCCACTCGTAAGTAGATAAAACTGCAGATGATCGTGTCGCTGTCACGTTCTCGCTTCCATTGAGGAAGCTCAAACCGTCATCCGAATAGTTAGTATACACAACAGATATATCACCGAGTTGAGGCGCGGTCAACCACGTAATATTCACCTTAGCAGATCCGGATTTTTTGCCAATTAGAGTGTAGACGCCAGTGGGGATGCGTGCAGTAGTTGGTGGTGAATCGCCAGGGGCGTAGGGGATGCCCCACGGAATGATATCAGATCGCTTGGGGACGTAGGCCTGGGGACGAGGCGAACGACTTGTAAATGTCGCAAGATGCATGCGGAAGTTGCGGCCACCAGGTTCCATGGAGTTGTAGCATGGTAACGGATTATTACCGCCACAGGTGGGGGAGATGGTATGGCTCTGCCAGTAAACAAGCTGGGTGCTATCAGGAGACCAACGAGGGTCAGCCATACCATTCCACTCCGGGTCATTGATGGCACCGCTACCAGGAATTCCATTATTATTTCCGTTAATCTTTTGGCCAAAATAGGTATTTCTGTCGCCGTAAAAGTCAAGCAAATATGGCTCGAAGAAACGGCGTAAGCCGTTGTTTCTCGTCGAAGATATAAGAGTAGAGACTATCATATCGATAAGTGGGGGGACTCCGCGCATGCCAGCAAGAAACATTTGGCGTCCACTACCGCGAGTATCCATGATAGCCATCCACTTATTATCTGGCGAGAAGGCTACGGGGTCTCAGTACTCGGGATGGCTAGTTAGTCGGCGAACAGCACCTGTGATTAAGTGGGTGGCGAAATCGTCTATGTTGCAGCTTTCAACTGGGTTTCCAAGGTATATAACCTCAGTTCCATCACCATTAAATCCACGAGCCTCGCCAATTGTGATTGATTGAGGATTTAGAACGAGTTGGTCTCCTTTAGTAATAATTGGAGCCGAATTTTTCGGATCTACTAGCAGTGTTACGTTAACCACGTCGTATCGTGGTGCCAGTGGGATTCCCTCAGTGGGCGATGGATTGAACAAGAGACGCCCAAAGTAGGCCTGTTGGCCTAGGGCACCGTTTGAATAGGTAAAGGAGCTGAATACGACGTGTACCTGGTCCGGATGTAGGCGGAACTCTCTCATAGCACCGCCTGCGCCTAAGCCGTCAATCGCTGTATTCCACCGCAACGGATAGATGAACGTCTTGTTTGGAGTACAGTGTTCCGAGGTGAGCTTGTTGCGACCACAGCTGAGGATGTTTAGGCCAATAACTATGCGGGTACCGTCACGAAAAGCCTGTGGGTAGTCGTATAAGGAGTTGTCTATGCCGACGGAATTTTCAGCTGGCACGCCGCAAGTCACGCATTTCCACGAATCGCCGTTGGGGAAACGCTTGCCGTCTGTCTTGACAATGATAACCTGGCGTCCAGCATATATACTGGCTGGGTGCGGAGAAGCGGGGGCTCCTTGATAAATGACCATAGCAAGGGCATGCTTGCCGTCAGGTAGAAAGTCGCCAGATTGGAAACTGTCGAAGATGCCATTGGCAAGACATCCAGTGCCTAAAGGGTTGATTTTCAACGTGCAAGCACCGGTGTCATTGCTAGAAACAATAGGGGGTAGTGGCAGGTCGATGATTCGTATTGGTTCCGGGGATGGCGGCTGTGGAATGGAGTCGTGTGCAATGGTATTGGTGATGATGCATAGTAGGACAGAGAAAGCACTGATCAAGGGACTGAGCACCATGGTTGATGTGTTTTTGAAGAATTGGTTTCAAGGTGCTATGGGATACCCAGGTAGTTGTAGCTGTCTACGCGGGGATCTTATATACTTCCTCCCTAGATTGTCAAGTCTATCTTTTTTTCGTCACTCGCACATGTCGCCTACAACCTGGATTTGATCGTCACTCACAATTTTGGTCCACCTTTACGGCCGCATGATCTGCAAAAAGAAAATCCCCGTGGACGACAACTGCGTCCATTGTAGCGACTGCGGCTCTGAAATTTGCTGGAGTTGCTATTTGCGTAAGAACACCTGAGCCTTCCACAAGTTAAGCCATGGAGACTAATCGTCGTGGCCAAACTTTCGTCGGTTTCACAACGGTTGCCCATGGCAAATCTTATTGTATACGCGTATAGGCGTTTGTATACGCGTATAGTGTGTGGCCCTTTTTCGCAGATCATACTAACCACCCTGGTACGCGGTTGAAAACGGCAAGGTTCACCACTAAAAATGCTACTAGAAATGTGCTAAGAACCATGCCACTCATTGCTTTAAGGGCCCCTTGTTTTAACCGCGTACTTTACCAGCTGTTATACGGCCGAACGCCACCAATCTACAGCCAAGTAACTATTACTAGCCGTCTGTGGAAGAGTTGTTATCCTCGGTCAGCTAGTAATGAAAAGGCAACTTAGCGCAGTATTCCGTGTACCGGTTATGGGTTATGGGGATTATCGACACGCAGCATGCGGGGTAACCTTGCAACAGCGCGAGCTAATAACGAGGGGGTTGGCACTTGTTCATTGGTAGTGGACTAACAGAGTTTCGCCGGGGAAATTCTGATGTTCGTGGCGGTTCGGAGAATTCGCGTGAGGGGTGCTCTATTCGCGGCCTTTCTTGCCGTTTGGTTGTGCATGTGACTTCGTTCTATAATTCGTGCGATACACTGCCCGCGAGCCTGCAGTTGTCTAATGTCCAGGTGCAGTTTACGCAGCATCTTACTGCGGGGACTAACTTGACAATCCCGGATATCGTAAGTTTAAGATTTCTATACGATTTTCGAGCCACTACGCAGGACTTTGAAGCTTACTCTCCGACTTATTTTTAGTCCTAAGTATGCATTACAACCGAGGAAGTGTCCGAGTTGGAAGTTATTCCTGTGGAGTTATGCCGTGTTGCATTGCTCGTTTAGACCTAGCTTGTCTTATCTAGAGGTTTGTTATATTGCCGTTTCTGCTGTAACCATTGCAGTTTCGAGCACAGGTGATGCTTCAAATGTACAGAGTAATTATATTAGACTACGGCTGGCAATTGGTTTAGTGCTAGAGGAGTTAAAGACTTTGGCCTAAATATCTAAATGAGAGTTTATACTATTGCAGCCTCTTGTCTAATTACATGCTTTGAAACAGTAAATCAGCTCTGCCATCAGTCGAGCCGCATCAGCTTCAACTTGTTAAGCCAAGAGATATTTGCACATAAAGACAAACTCAAACTACCCCTTTAGCTCCTCGGAGGCTTTCGAGTTTAGTTTCGTTAGAGTATCAAGGAGCCGCCTGAAATAGGAATCCACGCGAGCCTTAATGGCCTCATTATTGATATTCTGGATCATCTCAAGCAGAATCGTTCCAACAAAGCGGATTCTTTCGACCTATATTAAGTAAGCATGTGGCCGTCCATTGATATTTGGCTTAAGTTCAACTCACACTAGGCTCACCCTTAATCTGGTGATAAATAAACGGAACATCCTCCATAGTCTCAATAAAATCCTGTATCCACTCTGCCTTCTTCATCGCTACTCTAAGAGGCTGGTCATCAAGCCCTATGATTTCCAAGAAGCCTTTCTCAATACACTCTTGCAAAATGTCAAGTCTCAAGCAATGAAACGTCATGGCCAAAGTACATCTCTGAACCCAGAAAGATGTTTTTTGAAAGGCTTCGACGCCGTCTTCCTCTGGTGTGGCTATGAGACTCGAGATCTTTAACCAAGGAGGGAGTCCATCCATGATTGCAATGAAGTCGTAATACAAACTGGTTAGCCGATTTACAAAAGGTTGTCTATCATCTTCTGTGGCCTCATATGTCCCCATGCCCACGACAAGACTAGCGGCTGATGACCAGAGGCTTGCCACCATGTGGAAGCCAACCAACAGGCGTTCCTCAAAGGAATTTCTGTACGATGACTTGCTGGAGTCTAGTAAGGGAATAAACGGCTCTCCGCTAGGTTGAATATTCAGGCTACCCTTATAGGAGGGTTGGTGAAAAACCATCGGTCGCGTCTTGAGACAAGCAGATGCTTTGTCAGAGAGATATAGATGCCAAAAGGTTAAACGGAGAAGTTGGGACTCGATGGGGTCGTCCCTGATAATCGGCTGTTCAGAGTTAAGGGACAGAGACTGGGCAATAAGGGATGCTTGCCCAATGAGATGAAATGCTAGCCCGCATTTCCCCGTGATGTGTTGCGCTGCAGTATAGTGCAAAATCCTAATGCTTAATGACGACGAATTCGGATATTCAAGATCGTAGTCCTCGTAGCTCTTAAGCATTTGCCGCGATACTCGAAAAAAGGGTATAGCAACAATCTGCCCATAGGATAAGAGTGATTCAGGCATGACTGAAGCAACAGAAGCACACAACGCAGTAACAAGCGTAAACGCTCTCATGTGATCTACTCTCTGATGCACTTCATGTGAACTGTAACCCCCTGTACAAGAAGGGTCTGAAAAGTAAAGCGATGCATTCGCTCGGACTGTTGCCTCGTGTATTATGGGAAACGTTGGAAACGTATACTGCATGAACAAGCTGATGCAGTCATTGACGATATCCACCAATGGTATAGAAGGCAGGACAGATCGGATCGACAGCAGTAAGTCGTCTCAGCTTGTCTCTACCGATGCGAAAGAGTTGTCCACCACTGATGCCCAAATAATAGATGTAGGCGAATGCAACGACCCCGCCGAGTCGAAGTCATCTTGTCCTGGCTCATGGTCATGTCTTGGCTCACGATCACTTTCAAAAGCCGCAGGGCTTCCGCGGAGCCGATGAACTTCTGCAGGAATATGGTTGTGCAGGACATCATGCCTAGATAGGTCTGGATTCTGGCCAAGTTCTCCCGAGGGACGCTGGGCTGCTGGAGCGATGTTTCGAGAGACACGAGGTCCACGCTTCTGGCGGCACGCTGTGTACCGACAGACAAGGCTAGACATGCGGCAGTTGCAACATGGCTCCTCCGAATCACATTTCACCTTCCTTCTCCTGCAATCTACGCAGGAATGATAAGAGACCAATCGTTGGACAGGCGACGGCATCGTCATGGTGGGGCTTGGTCGACTCTCCGCGGACTGAAATATGAACTGAACTGCGAACGCATCGGATTTAACGAGGGCGTGGATACTTATTACTCCATATCCACTTTTAACATTTCTCAATCCTGGCCTTATTTCGGTCAAGGATGCGCATGCTAGAGTTGGTCCGAGCCACCCTGAATACGCGTATTCCAAGATGCTTGATTTGTAGTGGAGCAAAACAGCAAGATATGGCCCTAGATAGCCAAGCTTCCACGGACGGACCGAGATAATTTTAGCGCACCGCTAATGTTCAAGTCCGCGGGCCAACAAACTTACAGGGTCATTTCCTAATTGTGTGTTTCCCCATGGGGTCAATAACGCGGGGTCGAGCAAGCCCCAGAGTACTACCTACCAGAGTACTTAATTGGGTAAACTATCTTTGGCACAAGCGTCAACCTGCACCTGCAGTCGCTGCAATGGACACAGTTGTCGTTGGCGGGATGATCATTTTGCAGATCCTGCGGCTGTAAAGGTGGACCATTGTGAGTGATGATCGAATCCAGGTCGTGGGTGACATGTAGGGTGACGAAAAAAGATAAAGGAGACAGAACAGACGTCCTTGATGCCTACCTTAGGCGTACCTCGGGCGCACTTCAGACTTACTCTTGGAAGACATAAATGTGTCGAGATCTAGTTAAAACAAATAGTTTTAGTTGGGCGTTAATGTAAGAAGTTGTGAAGTCGCTTGTGCGAAGTGCGGTGCGAGTACAGTATGTGGTTGTTGGAGACTATGCCACACGAAGTACGCGATAGTATTTCCAGCTGCGTACTCCATCCAGTCCTGTCATGTATAAGCTGTCACATTTTATACAACATCAGGAGCACAGCATAAGCACATCAGGATAATTGCAAGAGGATAGCACGGGTCTGTGAGTTTTTATTGATTGATGGAGCTGTGTATTATATTGATATTATATGTACTGAAGTTGATCCAGGGACCAATTGGGCCCTGCCAAGTATGGACCACGCCGATCGATCGATCGAACCAACGGCAAGTTCAACCAAATCAACCTTAATTCCACGGATCTCCATTACACAGCCCACAATTACTGTCAATTTCGACCCTTAACTCCAACAAGTCTCGCTCCTCGATTTCCGAGAATATCAAGCAACCCCACGACAGAAGGTAGAGTTGAGTTGTCGTAGGGCGGCGAATGGGGAGTGGTGGTGTGTCAAATCCCACCATACCTTCCCAATCAAATACCCCGCATATGGTTACACATAGATGCTGCACTCACTCAGGCTGATTATACCTCAACAGCGAAGAATATTCTCTAAAATATACACTCCGCTATCTCCAGTTTATTATGGATATTCGCGTGCGTAAAAAGGCGTTTCCTAGTGCTGGTTGGAAATCCTATGATGGCTGGGACTTCAACGGCATGAAAGAGCGCCTTGAGAGCTTCATCGGTGTCATCAACAAGCACGCTCTCTTACAGCACGCCCAGTCCATCATCGGTCAACCGGTCATAATAAGTGAAGCCTTCTCTGCCGGCCAATTTTGGTGCTGTTTTGAACTCGTTGCAGCCGACGGGCGCCTCATCATTGCACGTTTGCGGCTCCCCAGACATCCAGATAGCGCTGGTAGAACAAATGATGACTCGGAACTATATTCAATTCAGTGTGAAGTTGCGACAATGGAGATCCTCCACGAGAACGTTACTGGTATCCCATTCCCCAAACTATACGCCTTTGGAGGCCCAGGATCGCAAAGTGCGGCAGAAGTTGGCGCTGTTTACATGCTCATCGAAGGGTTCTACGGGAACAGTCTGCAAGACGTGCAATTTAATATTTGCGAGCTTCCGGTACAATTACTTATCAACCCCGTATGAGCTTTCCTAATCTTGCTGCACCAGTTCTCAACCCTAAAGCATATCATCACGCAGTGGACTGCTATTCAAGCTAAATTGGCGACTCTCTCATTCCGGATGATTGGTTCAATCTCCCATTTCTCGAAAGACACTGGTGCAACCATAGGTAAACTCTCTATGGCCGCTTCAGAGGGTCTCTCAAATGAAGGTCCATTTTTTGATTCATGGGACTATTTTTCTGCTATCGCAGATGCTAGACTTCAGCAGGCGTTGAAAGACGAGGTTGATGGCAGCAGCGTTTTTAAGATGCTAGGCCCTTTCGTATTTCAGGACATTGTGCAGAATACTCCTATTTTTAAAACTATTGAGAACGGCCCATTTCATTTCAATCACATGGACATGGGAACGCAGAATATTCTCGTCGATGAGGACTTCAATTTCCTTGCTATAATCGACTGGGAATTCGCCCAGTCGGCACCGTGGGAGGTCAACCACTACCCTATGCCGTTTCCTCTCGTCTTTTCTAATGACAAGATCAATGGAATTATGAAGGACTCGAATCACATAGCGCACCACAACGTCTCGCGCCAAATGTTAGCTCGGAATTTATATGAGCGGGGGTTTGCGGAAGCGGAACAGGCGCTTGAGAGGAGAGGAAGGACCCTGCCAAGGTCGATAGCCCACATAATTCATGGTGCTGCATCGAGAATCTATGCTATAGCGGAAAAGATTGGGGTTTTTGGAGGCATGGAGGAGGAACTGATATATGAAATGGCGAGGTTGGCTTTTGGATTTGATTATGAGGAAGCGAAGACGTATCTCAATAAGATGGAAGCTGAAATGGAAAGCCGTTAATGACCTGTATGTCAAGATTCCTCCATTCGGACTGTGAGTCAAAGCCATATCCCAACGGAGATCCTGAAGAAGATTTAGTCATTATATGTCAACTTCTTGTCCGTTATGTCTCAGTAGAACTTCAATTGGGAACCCTATCAAAGTATGGTTATTTCTAGGCACCATCAACCCTTATCTCCTGCTTATTCGTCTCATTCATGTTACTCTCCTTCATCTCCGCATTCGCAATCTCAGCAACATCCACGGCCTCATCACCGTCAAAGAACTTTGCAATTTCTTCCAACGGAGTGTATCTCGTTTCAATGATGAGGAAATAGATGACGCCGACTTCGAATACCAGAAACACGCAATAAATCAGGTAGTACTTCCAAGCAAGCGCTTCAAGAGCGATGGCGTTGACGTACTGGTTGAAAAATAGGGCGGAGGTGACGCAGAAATTGAGCCATGTGAATCCCTTGGCGCGGATGCCGTACGGCAAGATTTCAGTGGTGTACGCGGCCATAAGCCCAGATCTGGAAAGCTTTGTCAGTTTTCTCAAAGTTAAATGAAATGGAGTACTGACTTGAAATCATAGAATGTGCCATAGACGAAGATCATAAACACAAAACCAATGCCAAGGCCTTTATTAGGCTCGGACTCGACGGCATATCGAGCAGAGACGATAGTCCAGATAGTGAAGGCAAAGAGAGTGCCAATAGTTGAGACGAGATAAATCGGTCTTCGTCCAATTTTGTCGACGAAGAACGACATGAAGATGTTGACAAAGAGTCCCCAAGATTTCAACCCTCCGTTGATGCCAAGCTGGGTACTGGCACTTGTGATACCGACGTTATTCATCACTTGGTGAAGATAGTAGGAGATCAGCCCATTGCCCGACCATTGAGAGAAGAATCCTATAGCTGTGATTATGGCCATTCGCTTGCGGTTGCCCTTTGTCCTAACCAGGTCAAGCCATGAGTTCTTTTCAGCTTCCTTGTCTAGTGCGATTGCAGTCCGGATCTCGGTAAATTCCAGTTGAACAAACTCATCCTGAAGATCGTTCTCCGCATGGTAGTAGGAGATGATTTGCATTGCCTTTTCATCCTGGTCTTTATTTAGAAGCCATCTAGGGCTTTCGGGGATCCACCACATCATGCACAGAATGACAAGTGAGCAGATGGATTGAAGCAAACTTGGGAGTCTCCAGGACCAATCGTTCTATATGTGGTTAGTAAATGAATTGTAACCAATGCCAAAATACTTGGATACTTGGACACTTACTTGGATCTGGAGAGTACCGTAAGTAGTCCATGATGCAATAAATGCTCCTGAATGGTACGAGGCACCACTCAATGTAACGAGAATAGCACGATCTTGCGGATGGGCAATTTCGGTAATGAGTAATGGTGCGGCGCCTAGCACAATACAATCACCGAATCCAATCAGCATTCTGGCAGCAATAAACATTCCAAAATTTTGTGCTCCAGACTGCAATCCAACAGCAAGCAACATGATTATACAGCCAATAGTAACGCCAGACTTTCGACCAAATCTATCAACAAGATAGGGAACGAAGAACAAGCCGATTAACGAACCCAAGCTCATTGACGCATTGAAAAGTCCGAGAATGGGGCCTTGGGGGTTGTCGAAATATTCACGCCAATAGCTCAGCGTTTTGAAGACCATTCATCATGGAACCGTCAAAGCCATTGGCAGTGTTGGTGAGGATGAGGACTACAACGTAGATGTAAAGTGTGCGGAGGTTACGACGTTTCCACCAGGCAATGCGAGGGAAGGTCCTACCAGCAAAGAAAAAGTGGCCATTGGGAGGGCGGACAGGTATGAAGGCCGAATTTGAGCGAGGTTGGTGGAGCTTGGGTAGGAAGCCCATGATGAGTTTGTGTTACAACTGGCAATAGGAAAGTCGATGGAAACGCAGTTCTTGCGTATGCATATGATGTGGTGGGGGAAATAAAGGGACTATATATACCTTCCTGGTGGAGTTAAATGGGTGATTAGACGACGATCATCCCTCTACTTACTTAGATATAACATACCATATACGTGGTCTAGATAAAGTTTGGAGACATGAAATGCACCCTGCCACATGTCAGTTCCCTTCCGGTGGGTTAGATGATATCGGGTAGATCCATACCGATTGATATTGGTTTTAGTTTTGGCTAAAACCCCGCAATAAACAAAAGAGGGGATGTAGAGAGGCTCTTGACGCCTCTTTGTTCGTTCTAGTAATTTGTCCCTCTTATTATGTATTGGCGCTGTATTATTCGTCGGTTAAATTGGTCCGCTTGAATTCGTTGGTTAAATTTGTCCACACATAGAACTGCCGCTCTTCTTTACTCAGTTTTATATGTATTTAACCCCCTTGGCATTCTCAAGTGCTGGTCTTGGCGGAGGCATGGCCGCGCCAACACTGAAGAACCACCACAGTGGATCTTTCTTGGGATAAATGGTGGCAAGACACCTATAAATATCGACTTCATATGATATTCATACTTACGACGCAAGATTCAAAGGCCATGTCTTCTTCTCATATTAATCCAATCATACCGGGCTTCGCCCCGGACCCATCTGTTGTCCTAGTCGATGACACTTTTTTCCTTGTTAATTCTACGTTTCATTTGTTCCCAGGCCTGCCAATTTATGTCTCCAAAGATCTCACCTCATGGAAACATATTGGTGAGTAACTTGTATATCAAGAATAATATAAATTATCAGTTGACCATGCTTTAGGAAATGCCATCAACCGACAGAGTCAGCTCAGTCTTGCGGTATCAAGCACTAGACTGTCACCACCGCACGAAAATGGCGATGTGATGCTCGCAACTGGTGGTCTCTACGCCCCAACGATCCGTTACCAAAATGGCACATTCTACGTCGTATGCACCAATGTCATTCATGACAGCAGCTCGGCTCATAGTAAGCCTGAAAACTTCATCGTCTCGTCACGTAATATCTGGTCCAATGAATGGAGCGATGCGATCTATTTTGATTTCAACGGCATTGATCCGAGCCTCTTCTTCGATGACAATGGACGTGCCTATATTCAAGGATCTGCTGGTCCTGGACCAATGACCAAAATCCACCTGTTCGAAGTTGATCTGAAGACCGGAAAGAAGCTGTCGGAGGAGAAGAATATATGGGATGGTACTGGAGGAATTTATCCCGAAGGGCCTCATATTTATAAGAAAGACGGGTTATATTATCTTGTGATTTCTGAAGGCGGAACGCATGACGATCACATGATTACTGTGGCGAGATCTAAGGATATCTGGGGCCCTTACGACTCATTCGAGAAGAATCCTATCTTGACCGCGAGGGGAACGGATGAGTATATTCAATATACTGGGCATTCCGACATGTTTCAGGACCAGCATGGACGGTGGTGGGGCGTTTGTCTTGGGGTCAGAAAGGATGAAAGTCGGTACATCATGGGAAGGGAGACATTCCTTACGACGGGAGAGTGGCTTGAAGGGGAGTGGCCGAGTCTGAAACAAGTCAAGTCGAATCCCAAATTACCAGGTGGAACAGAACTTGTGCGCTCAGATGGTACCTTACCTCTCACAGCGGAGTCAATGGTTGACTACCTTTACATTCGCGATGCAGTTTTGAGTAACCATAAATTCTCAAATGGCGACAAAACAATCATCCTCACAGCCAGCAAGGCCGACATATCGCAATGGGAACAGCCAGTCACCTTTGTGGGGAAACGCCAACGGCGCCTTAAAGGCAATACAATGGTGACAATGCATACACCCCCCATTTCAATCGATGCCCACCTCAAGGCAGGTATCGCATACTACAAGGACGAGCATCGCTACATGAAGCTATTTTACGACTTCTCCGCCACTGAAATGGTTTTTGAGGTTGTCAACAATGCAAAAAAGATATCGAGGACCGTTCGGCATGACGTTCAACTGGGAGATGTGGTTGCCTTGCGCATTGAGTATACTGAGAGATCCTTTCAACTTTCGTATAGAAATGGGGCGGACTCGGCTGCATGGATCGGTTTTGATGGCTTAGATACACTGGAGATGACGGGTCCTGATTTTGTTGGCCCTGTCATTGGGATCTTTGCGATAGCTGAGGCGCAGGATGCGCATGTCCAGTTTGATGATTTGGAAATAGATACATAGGTTACTAGAATGACTTGCACATATTATTATTAAACATTGTTAGAGTTCAGGATGTTATACTTTTCCAACCTGTTAAATAGTAGGTAGAACCATGCACTAATTACATTAGAGTCTTTGTAGAGGGCAGCCTTTAGAAGTCATAGGCGCAATAAAAACGCGTCTGAAGCTATATGTATCATTAAATGAAGTGGTAGAAGTGGCAGGGGACGCGTCGTGTACCCTATAGCGTGAGGATAGAATGAACCATTACTTCTACATTTCTAATTAAAGGCGGAAATCCTCGCGAATATAGATTAAGTATGTATTAAACTACTAACTTACCTCTTCTTTAATTCTAATTGTTCATTCTGGCACAAAATATTAATTTAGGCACATTATAGAGCTTTGCAGTAGCATAACTTTATTTGTAGGACGATTAAATAGCTTTGATAGCTAATATAACTATTCCTTTATAAGTTATTAATCACGGTATTATATGCTGCCTTTGGCTGATAGTTGCTGTCAAAGAGGAGGGGGTTATCGTTAGCTCTTGTAAGGCGTAGGCCCAAGGGTCTCACGGGAGTCCAGGGAACCAGGTCAGGAGGCAGGAAGAGTATCGTATTCAGTAAGCTCAATAGGTCTACGTAGATACAGCGACTATTGACTGAAGGTCTTCCTCTGAAGCCTTCAGCCCCTTTTATCCAGGAACCGGTTGCCCTACTTTGCTGAGCCCTGCGGGCTCCACTGGCCAGGTCCCTGGGGGCTGGCCGCACGTGCCATCACGTGAGGCCGGCCTTACAGCTCTCCAGCTATCCTTATCAGAGACTCCCCAGACGGTGATACCGACACACTTAGAGACGTGAAGACAGGCATTCATAACAGTGAGGTAGTCGCTGGCAGCAGCACCAGAGATATCGAGCTCGGTGATGGCAACCTCCTTTACGTTAGAGGCAGCAAGAGCTTTCAAGGCAGCGGGAACACCAGAGGCAGGGTTCCATCCACCAGGAGCGGCCAAGTGGGCCTGGCTTCCAATGCCATCAATAGGGATACCCTGAGAGAGCCACTTGTTAACTTTTTCAACCATACCCCGGGTTACTTTGGCATAGTTGGCGATATCGAGGTTGTAGTCGTTGATATAGAGCTTGGCGGCAGGGTCAGCGGCACGTGCTGCGCGGAAGGCAATGCCTACAAAGTCCTCGCCGAGAACACGACTAAAAACACTATCGCGGAGTGAGCCATCCTCGGCAAAGATCTCGTTGACGACATCCCACTGGACTATCTTGCCCTTGTAGCGGGTGACCATGGTGGTGACATGATTCTGAATAACCGAAGTTAAGGTATTGCGGTCGTTGATAGCGGTTACCCACCCCGGCAACTGGGAGTGCCAAAGGAGAGTGTGGCCACGGATGAGCTTGCCATTGGCTTGAGCAAAGTTTACAACGGCGTCAGCGTTCGTGAAGGTGAATTGGTTACGATTTGCTACGTGCAAGTCAGCTTCTACTGATTACTCAGAAGAAGAATAGAAGCAGAAGGGAAGCTCACGCTCGATTGCATCCCATTTCATGCTGTTCTCATTGGTAACCTGCCCAAAGCTGTTCTTAACAATGGTAGTCAAGGGATTATTGTTGAGGTGGTAGTGATCGATCTCGGTTCCAAAGTATAGCTTTCCCTTAGCCTTAAACCTGTCGTGTAAGCCGGATCCACCGTTGCCGTTTCCTCCAGTAGGAGTAGGAGCATTGCCTCCAGCAGTAGTACTAGCTGGCGGGTTGCCTCCTGATCCGGGCTGACACTGGGAGTACCAGTCACTGGGAAGATTGTTAGCAATGACCTTCGGGGAAACAAGTCTCTATGGAGATTTACTTACTTGCTGTATTGGCATACTGCGCCAGAAACACAGGTCTTGGAACCAGTCCAGCCTTAACCGCCACCTATTTTGAAAATGTCGTTAGCATCGCATTTTAGTAATAGTGATTGTAGGAGAAAGCTATAACATACATTGGCCCCAAAGAGGGGATTGGGCAATCGCAGCCGTAGGGGCGATAGCGAGAATGAACGCAAGAGTATACATCTTTGTTGATTTCCACGCAAGGTTAAGATGGGCAATCTCCAACTGGAAAGTAATATAGAAGACCGTTAATCCTCAAAGGATTTGTTGTTTCTTATATGCTTGCCCAGGGCGCATTCCTTAAAGCACTCTTCGATATATTTCAATAATACAACTTAGCCTAATTTATTATGTCGAGAAGATTTAATTAATTTGAATTGGTTACGTTAGGGGTAAGGGGTAATTGATAGATGCAATATTTGCAGACTTGGCTTAATTAATAGTCAAAATATTCGGCAAACATCTAGCCCACAACGAATTAAACTATGATCCTAGAGACGCGAGATACCCTATGGACAATCAGGTCATTAGGATCGCTATTATTCGATTTTGATACCTTTATAGCACAACTAATATTGACAGTTTTTGACATTCGAGTCCCGTAACATTGTTTTAAAGGTGTGTAATTAGACCTATATCTCGCTACACAGCGAATCCCGCATTGTTAGGACCATGGCTAAAATCTATTTGCTTCTCTTAAAATAGGCTGTCATTCGCAGATGGGACGGGTAATAAGTTTGGTTTTTATAACGAAGTGGTCAAGGAACGCGGGCCTTCAATCCCCTAGTGCATGTAATGGTAGAAATTATGTTGGGGTGAAGTACCTACCCCGCAATATTTCTCTCTTCCCTCTATTAGATGGAGATGAACCTCGGTCTCAGGCGAATATACTAATTCACCTTGGCAATAGGGTGTCTACACAAAAATAAGTATGTCGCATAAAATAGCTTTATGGATCAACAGCAATGAATTCAATGAATTCATAATACCAACTCTCGTGAACCGTCTAATATCTTCTCCATGAGTTAACGTTAGCAGCTAGCCACTAACTCCCCTAGATGGGCGGGAACTAATAGTAGTATATATAGAGAGCCCCATGTGATCAAGCAGCAATATAGATATTAATAATTGTCATCATCTCATTTGCAAACGCTAAACTCTGTGGGATAGTTCGGGAGGTCGTAGCTCGGTCATACTTTTCGGAATGCCAAGTCCTGCAGGTCTTCTGCATGTGGCGTCCACAGACTTAGAAGCGAACCCAAAGTGAGGGCTTAGCAATTGCCGAAAACAATTACCGAGCTACGACCTCAAGTGTTCCGAAAAGTATGCCAAGTGTCTTAAGCTATACGGAGTAGACTGCTTCTATTTGCAATTGCTCTTGAATCGAAATATAGTTTACGTAGGAATATCCGTACCAAACTCCGGATCATTCTAGTCCTAGTTCCATGCTGTGATAATTTTGCTCAGTATTACAAACTTGTTAATAATTATCAGTGTCTGTAAGTGCACATGCAAATCTCAGCGACACACTTGCAACTACTCTGACCATTGCATCCTCGACGGCCTTGCACCAAAGGAACCCAATATGCTGGAGCCTTGTCTTATCAATGTTCTTGGGAAGACCCCTGCTCAATGCTGGAATGGCTAGGTAAGTTATTGAAATATCCTCTTTCGTTCAAGACATTCTAGATGGCTGCCAACTTAAAGCAGTATTCTGAATCTTCCAGAACCAAGGCCAGTGCAATGCTGCTACTGCAGCTATAAGCTTTCATCAGCCCCAGTCTTAAAGGTGCTGGTCACGCCTATGTCAACATTAACGACTACTGGTCCACCAAAGTCTCGTGGTAATCTTGTCCTACACCCCAATAAATTTTCCTAGGGCATGAAGTCAGTCGCAGACTAGATCCACTCCATAGGTTCGGGACCACGGCTCGCCCACTCCTCTGTTCCGAATTTAGGGCTTGCTACTACTATATGAGCGTATGGATAAATCTGTTTAAATGAAATGCCAAGCTGCCTTGGAGATTATATACATCAACATTTAGAGCCATTTAGGCAGATTCCGCTTGATCAGTTAATGGGACGTTGGCGATAATGTTACCTTTTTGATTTTTGAGGGTTGTTCGAGTGGCAGTGTATATAATCGTCCTAAATTCCCCAGAAAATGAGGCCATTCATAAAACACGCTGCATCTCAAGCTTTCTTCTAATCCACGACACTCATAATGATGTACTCAGAGACTCTATTGAGTACCTTGCTGCTGAGCTCGTTTGTACCTACAGTGCTTGGACAGAGTCCTGCTTGGGGCCAATGAAAGTCAACTCTCCCCGGGCGTATTAAACAAGGCTAATATTCCAATTTAGGTGGCGGCCAAGGCTGGACTGGACCAAATACGTGTGTATCTGGAACCTGCTGCACCTTTTCTAATGACTGGTAGTAAGTTCTGTCCTCGTTGTTTAGCTTCCTCAGCCACAATCTCTGATAGACGTCGGTGCAGCTCTCAGTGCATCCCTGGCAACTGCCAAGGTGGCGGCGTAACAACTGCTTCTACAACTGTGCAAGTAACCGCCACTACTACTACCCAGCCGGGCTCTACTGCTACCTCCAACCCCGGATCAGGCTCTGCTGGCTGTGGGAAGAACCCAGGACTTACCAGTGGGGCCAAGTCAATAACCGTCAATGGCAAGACTCGCCAGTATGTTATCAAAATCCCCGACAACTACGACAACAACAAGCCCTACAAGTTGGTCTTTGGACTCCACTGGCTCTCAGGGAGCATGAATGATGTTGTGAACGGCCAGTACTACGGCTTGTTACCATTGTCTAATAATGGTGTCATATTTGTTGCCCCGAATGGATTAAACAACGGATGGGCCAATTCCGGAGATGAGGATGTCGCTTTTATCGATGCTTTGGTCAGCACCGTAGAGGCAGGACTATGCTTGAATCCAAAGTTGCGCTTTGCTACCGGCTTCAGCTACGGCGGGGGGATGTCATACTCACTTGCCTGCTCCCGTTCAAACGTTTTCCGAGCCGTCGCAGTTATTGCTGGCGCCCAGCTCAGTGGTTGCAGTGGTGGAACCTCCCCTGTCCCTTACTTGGGGATCCATGGAATTAGCGACAGCGTTCTCAATATTAGTCAAGGCCGCAGCCTCCGTGACAAGTTCGTTTCCAACAATCGCTGCACCTCACAGAGCCCTCCCGAGCCCGCTAAAGGTAGTCGCTCGCATATCAAGACTGTGTATTCGGGATGTACCTCTGGCTTTCCTGTGTGGTGGATTGCGCACGATGGTGACCATGTCGCTACACCACAGGATGGCAATGGGCAATACTGGGCGCCAGGAGAAACATGGACATTTTTTAGTCAGTTCTCCTAAACAGGATCCTGAAATCTGACTAGGGGATTTATTGCACTGTCTTAGCTCATTCTTATTGATTATTGGTTGCAAATAGTACGAAGTCTAACTATTAGGAATTCTTGAATATTAAGCGCTCAGCCCTAATGCTTCTGCCGGTGGCATATATTGTTGAGATTTAAGCTCTCCGTAACATTTAAGCTCTTAGTTTGCCTCGACAAATATTGACTAAAACATTAGAGAAACGGCCGGATCCGATTGAGCCAACGATCCATATCCTGCTCATACGTGGGCGCGTTATCATAATGTCCGGCCTCTCGAGGTTTGTTCTGCCACGATCCTTAAAACCTTTAGTTGTGGAAGAACAGAACACCACAGTGCGTTATGTAGCATTTTCCCTGGCGTGTACGAAACCCCTAAGCTATGCCATAAACAACACGTATCACATTCTTTGTCTGTTTGCTTCGGAAAAGTATTTCCTGAAGAAATATCCGCCTTCCCCATGGAGTTGCACCTTCAAAATATTATCCCCGTAAAGGACATCCAATGCTTCCTCGCTAATTTGTTTTGGAGAGAAGAAAAGTACCCTTTTTGTTCTTATGGCTATTCTAGTAATCGCCCATATGGTCAATAACGCGATCCTGCAAATCCGTGTCGTACTCCGAATCTAGGTCGAACTCTACATCTGGATGGGCTTCAACGTCGAGGTCATCTTCAAACTCCGCAGTGTGATCTTCGAAAGACATTCCTATATCGAAGGATGGCTGATTTACTTCAATGACGGGCTTTTTGGGAATACACAGATACACCGACAGGCCTATCAATAGGGAGTGAAACTGGAAAATTTGCGGGTGTTCATGGCCGCAGGATCATCGTCGCCCGTAGGGCTTTTGTAGTTTCTAGTTCGGGCATGGTCCGTCAATAGGGAGGGTAACCTGAAAATTCGAATATATCGACTCGTACGAAAACGGGATGGCCTTCGGAAGTTCATGGCCGCTGGATCTCCACGAATGATTACAGTGCTGATGCAATGCATTTTGATTTATAGCCCAAATAAGAAAGATATACTAGTAGATATGAGGGACGGCCTGAAGCTTGTTACCTCCTTTCTAGTATCTCCTGTAACTCTTGTAACTACGAGTATGCATACCTGTCTTGGCGCCGCTCTAACCCCGCAATATGGACTGACGGCAGCGGGATATTCCTTACAACCCCAGATTCCAACCCCGGATTTTGTTTTGCACCCTGGTTATCAATCATATCTCCACACGCGGTACCAATCGTCCATAATCCTTCTACTACTTTGTAATATCAGTCGTGGCTGTTCCGTAGAGTATCTCTGCTCACAATCCTTCCTTCCGTGAGATTCCGAATCTCTTACGAACAACTCAGCTAACGAGGATCGATCAATCGCTGCAAGTGGGCCAACATGGTGCACAAGGCCGGCAAAGTCACGGCGGTGAACATTGTGCACAGTGCTAATAAAGACAGGAAGGCGAAGAGTAAGTCGATACTCGTACTCTAGGGCTCACAACCCATGCAAAAGGGGTCTTCTTCGCGCTCTGGCATGTCTGGGCTTGTTCCCATCTCACATCCCACGTGGTTTGTCCGCCTAAAGACTTCTCTTGGAGGTTTGCCGTAGTACGGGTACAGTGGTCAATACTCAGCCACTATAATTATCACTTCGGCAGGCAGAGCGGTGGCTTCACAATTGGCACAGTATACAGCAGTATATAGAACGAACCGATCGAATTATCTACCTATCCAGAGCCTACGTATATATATTAGGGAGTTCTGGCGCCCAAAACTCTATGTACTTGCCCAAGCCGAACTTCCGTCCAGCAGTGCGTACCGGAGCCAATGGCAATGGGACAGTTCTAGGGTTTTTGCCAAGACCCAGCCAAATTCCCGGATCCCCACGTCCCACGGTCTTCTTCCCCCGCCTCAACGTTTTCCAGCTCCAAACCGGCGGGTTTAGCGAGATTCGCGGGCGGGTGTGACTCGATGAGATCGAGTAACCCAGCGCTCGGTACACATGTTATCTACTTATCATATCTAAATGCAGTAAGTGCCCACGACGCCAATCCACACACTATAACTCTAGTACTGGCCACAGTAGCCGACGGCAGTGGCCTTACTTCCTTCCCCACGTAACAAAAAAAATGGATCGACGGCCAGCGAAGCTACAAACTTGCTCTGCTACTACTAAATGTTGGCGAATATTGGCTTTGCCCACATGCCTCGGATGGGGCCTAAGCTTCATCTATGGCTCTATCCCCGCAAATTGACCAAGACCGGAGGCATACGGAGCTCCTACAGTGCCCACACTAGCAAGGGATCCGTCTTACTGATCGGGAACTTGGTCAGTCGTGCAACCAGTCAAGATGCTTCTTCTATGAAGGTACGCCGGCGACGTGGGGCATACAAAGTATTCCCCCCGCTCGAATGGACGCTGTCGGGTATACATATATCAATGCTCAAATACCCACCGAATGCTCCATTTTCCGCCCTTCTATCTTCGGCACCCATTCCATAGGTCTCCCACCCATTAAATACACTTTACGGGCTACGTTGTATTATATTTCTTGTCCTCGAAAGTGGTGATAGTTCGTACTTATAAACCATCTCATTGCCACTGCCACTTGACCTTGGAGCCTATCCGTTACTATACGGCGGTCAATTCGAGGAACTTTACGACCAAGATGGTTCTAAACATGCGTGTCCCTTCGGGCAGGGGCATCTTAAAAGCGCTTTCCGTCAACACCGAAGAAGGATTAAGCAACCGGCAGCTGATGCTTGCAAATGAGGATCTAAAACCTGGTAAAAACCTCCAGTATTCATCTTAAGACGCGTAACGTAACGAGTCTCCAGTTGAACCCGCCCGCAGGCAATGGGGTCCCTGGAATTATGTCGGCTTCTGGATTGCCGACTCGTTCAATATCAACACATGGATGATTGCCTCTTCCAGCGTCGTTGTTGGCCTCTCTTGGTGGCAAGCCTGGCTGTGCGTCTGGATCGGCTACTCCATTGCAGCTGTCTTCGTCTTCACCACTGCACACATTGGCGCCACCTATCATATCGGCTTTCCCGTCGCCTGCCGTGCCTCTTTTGGAATATGGGGTTCACTTTGGCCTGTCTTGAACAGATCGGCAATGGCTTCTATCTGGTACGGTGTCCAGGCATGGATTGGTACGAAAACCCCCCCATGTCTGTTTTTAATACCGCTAACATAATTATAGGAGGCCAGTGTGTTACGCTTGTGATAACAGCCATATGGCCCCAATATGAGCACCTCCCTAATTCCATGCCTGCCAGCTCTGGAACAACCACAAAAGACTTCGTCTCATTCTTCATCTTCTGTCTCGGTTCCCTCCCGGCTCTCTACCCGCATGTTCACCAAATTAGGCACCTTTTTACAGCAAAATCCTTTATCGTCCCCACTGCGGGAATTGCCTTGTTCATTTGGAGCTTAGTGAGAGCAAAGGGCGCTGGGCCAATCATTTCTCAACCTAACAAGATTCATGACAGCGAACTTGCCTGGGGTATCATTAAAGGTATCATGGCCTCTATTTCGAACTTTGCCGCACTTATTGTGAATTCACTCGATTTCAACCGCTTTGCGAGGAAACCCAGCGATATCAAATGGTCCCAACTCCTAACTATACCCATCGGCTTTGGCGTCACCTGTTTTATCGGAATTATAGTGTCTTCATCATCGGTGGTGATCTTTGGTGGCGAACCTATTTGGAATCCTCTAGAATTACTCACCTCGTTTCTAAAAGAAGGCGGTTCTGCCAACCGTGTCGGCGTCTTCTTCATCGCCGCCGCCTTTATTCTCGCCCAGCTCGGCACAAATATTGCCGCTAATTCAGTGGCAGCTGGAACGGACATGACGGCCCTGCTACCTCGTTTCATGACCATTCGACGCGGCGGATACGTATGTGCTGCTGTTGGATTCGCCATGTGTCCGTGGAATTTGCTCTCGTCAAGTAACAACTTCACAACATACCTATCCGCCTATTCTGTCTTCCTCTCTTCCATTGCCGGGGTTATGGTATCCGACTACTACTTTGTTCGCAGAGGCTACCTGCAGGTCCGCGACCTATACTCTGCAAAGAAAACGTCGCCATATCATTACACCTACGGCTTTCACTGGCGTGCTTTTGTCGCCTATTTCTCGGGCATCCTCATCAACATTGTTGGCTTTGTAGGGGCGGTCCGAGAGCCTACTGGAGGCAAACCCGTACCGCTCGACGCACAGTACATATACAACCTGAACTATTTCTGTGGCTTTATCGTGGCTTCAGCCATGTACTACGGTCTATGCCGATTAAGCCCGGTACCAGCGACTAGTGACGTGTGGCTTGAGGTCGGCGACCTTTTCGATGAAGATCCAAATCTTGCCGATGCAAGTGATGACGAGGATGAAAAGGCGGGGGCTACAACCATCGAGAACGTGTGAAGGACCTCAAAGAATAGTACAATGCAAACTGTTTAAGTGAAAAAACAATCCTTCCATGTCTTGATCTGGTGAAGAACGACCCAGCCATACCCAGTTTCGATGATCTCTCATCACATAATGGTCTCGATGAACCCTTTAAAAGCGTGTGATGAGGAATGTGGTTATTGCGGACACTGCGATTATTAAGCATTGTGTTACAATTTCGACTTTACTGCGGACTATCACGCCCCCGACCTATGCCCCTTGGGAGGTCAGCCACTACCCTATGCTGTTTTCTCTCGTCTTTTCTAATGACAAGATCAACGGAATTCATAATAAGATGGAGGCTACGTTAATGATCCATTTGTCAAGATTCTTCCATCCGGACCGTGAGCCATATCCCAACAGAAAGGTATGTTCCGCCTGTCTCAATCACGATTACATATAGCACTACATATAGACGACCAAGTATTCATAACCAGAACGATGTATTCTTCATATAGCTCCCATCGCTTGTATATAGTCTCCAAAGGTCTCATGTACCTCGACCCATGGCTCTAAAAACATCGGAACCCATCTTTTACGCCATTCTCCTTTGTACGAACTGGTATAAGCTGCCTTGCAGTATTCCCAATAATCCGGATACCACCCGCAATGGACGATAATGTTTCCGCGATGAAGGTCACCATGGGTTAGTTTTGATTTCCCCTGTATCTGGCAAGGATGCTCTCCAAGGATCCTGGAAGCTTTCATGGTTGGGAAATGAAAGCCAGGGCAATCGAGAAAACCAGTCATGAAACTGCTTGATCGTAGCAAAGGAGCTGCTTCCTGGCCGATCTTCAAGCACATAGTCTAAGAGATGTTGGCGATTGGGAGATCCTGAAGAAAATTTAGCCATTACATGTCTAATTCTTGTCTGTTCTGCACCGCATCATACCAATAAACGTATCATTTGGGTCTTGCTCAACGCGGCGCAGCGACGTAATAATCTGTCGTAGGTGATCGCAAACCAAGGTTTTATCGGCGTCAGTGAGGAAACCCCATCGATCTTTTAATGTCTCTCCTTGCACACACTCCATGTATATGAACACATCACGCCTATCAACGCGCCAGCCATAGAGCTCAGGCACAGGATCCTCGTCGACAAAGTACCCTTTTGATCGCCCAAAGTGATTGCGCCTCAGAAACTGTAACATTGGGACCCCACTTGACAATGAGATTAAGATGTTCAAACCTTCCTGGAGGTGGCCGATCCTTATTATGATTTGTACCTAACAAGGCTCGCACCTCTTCCGGCGTTGGCAAACATAGTTTGGCCCGTTGTCTTTGAAAAATGAGGTTTCGAGAAAGTACATTTCCCGTTTTCGGCCGTCCGGGAGCCATGTGGCATGGATTTGAGGATTGGCTGCCATTTACAGTGACCTTGAATCAAATTGTGAGATTTGGTTCCTTAATCTCAACTTTGAAATGTGAGGTTGTCGCGTTACAGAAAGCAGCTTTCTGTAACGAGCCTATCATGGGGCGACATTCCTGTGGCCAATTATTATCCGGCTGCGTAGCCTCTATTATATCTAGCGACAAATGTCTGCTTGGTGATATTCTTCTTAACTGTTATCAAAGCGAGACACTAAATCGACGAACTGATTCACAAACAGAGTATAATGACTTTGAAAATATAGTCGCTATAGTGGCTGTGTTACTAATAAGTAATGAACGCTTTAGCTCCAATACAAGCAACTATTGGAATATCCGGGCATTTTGCATAACCAAGCCCCTTAATATTGTCTTGGGGATGGATATTGCTAGCCTTTTCCAAATTATGCACTTGTCATCCCGAGAGCAGTTGGCATTAGAGGGCAGCAAGGATGGTTCATTTGCCACCGATGACTTAAATATCAAATCTTTGAAGTCTATTGGTGGGCTGTCTATCGAGTGGACTGATTCCTTTGAAGATCATCTCCACTAAACTTAGTTACCAAAACGTTGTATATTGCGTGGTTTTTAGTCGGCATGGGGTCTCGTAGTGCTATGGGCGGTTTTAAACCAAGGTTGGTCTAGATAAGTATAGCAATCATTGTTAGCAAGTTACTAACAAAAATGCAGTATGGATACAATGAAATCCCGGAGAGAGGAGAGCTCTACATTAAACACTGAGTTAGTCTCATCTTAGGCTATATCATTCGCCACTAGCCCACATCACAAGGATAAGATATCAGCGTATGACCAGATGGGGAAGCCAAATTGGCATAGATGCGACAGAGTTTATGACTACTACAATACACATACTAATGCCTACGCAGATGTACGAACTGTACACCTACAAGACGGCGGCTATTTGTTTGAGGGTTACAGAGAATCACTAAAAGCAGCCTTTAACAAACCCCTAATGACCTTCGCGGGATTCCTAGTATTAGAGTCCCGCCTTTGTCAGTTGCGGCACTACATGGATATCCAAAAACCACGGGGACTCCGCCAGCTGTGGAGGGACAACAGGGACTCTTCAAACTACTACACCTTTTGGATCGCCATCAGTTTCGGTTTGCTGACTATCATCCCGGCAATGGGCTCACTCGCCGTGAGCATTGCACAGACGTGGGCATCGTTTCGGGCGCTGGACATGACATCTTCGCCGTCCGCCTCTTCCCCTTAAGGTATGGTGCATAGGCACCATCATCCGACAATACAACACAACACCCGCGTGTCCAGTGAATGCAGCCAGTCTAGGAAGGATTATGCTCGGCTGGCACATGGTATGTAGAGATGTTCAACGGTCATCATAGTTGCAGTTTATGGGATTGCCAGTCGTGAAAGCGGGAGAATAGCGGTGCTGAGGAGATATGTGCTATCTCTGAATCTAGCCTATGGTTTTTGCGAGTTGGCACAGCATCCTTTCTATTCATTCCCAGAACAATATCTGATCGGCCCACATGAAATGAATGTAAGGGAGTTCTCTCCCGGCTCAGCCCATCTCGAAGCAATTGTTTGCATAATTGACTGGCCAGGTTCGGTCACGAGTCGCTCGGGCTGTGCATTTCCTCGCCAGCAAACGTGACAAGTCTGTTAGTGCTCATTCGCCCGTGCTGGGTTTGTCTCCCTGTGGTAGCTGAATGATGAATTCCCTGGTCATAGCTGAAAGACAAGACCTATGTCAAAGTAACATGGGACACGAACACTAGATGCATTTACTACTTGGCCCCCACGTTTTGGCAGGAGTGGCAACCTGTCAGCCCGGAGTTATAAGTCAAAATATGATATCCCCAGCAATATCTGTTGATCCTGTCAGCACGGAACAATTGAGTGTGACTTTATCGCTGATCTCAGGCTGGATGGAACAAGCTTAGGTGCCTATCCTTGAGTTGTCAGTCTCGAACCAGTCACTTTCAAGTATTTTGCGGGGATGCCAAGCTGCGCCACGCCAAGCTTCAGATCGACGCCAGTGAAACCATAATAGGATATAAAGTTTGACCTGCGATACAGCTGGTCTGTGCGGCTGAACATCAACGTCATGCGAAACTGCTCTTTTACACAAAATGGTACTATTTTAAACCCGAAGAAGCCATATGACAGGGAAACCTAGTTACACGCTGTTTAGGCTAGGCTCTCTAGAAAAGGGAGCCTTTTTAGTGGTTGTGGGGAATCTACCCGTGCTGACAGCATATCAATGAGGGGCCGTCAATGGGGCCCCGCCGTATGAGGGGTCTGGGATGAGGGGCCTAGGATGAGGGGCGAACAATGAGGAACCTGGGACCGCACTCGTGGATTTACCGCTTGGAAAGTCTCCCACCACTGTTGGCGATTATGAAGTTGAGCAGTGCAACGAGAATCACCCAACTAGCAAGCTAGTTACGAGTAGGCGAAGCTTTCATATCCAGATTATACCAGCCCGGTGGCTGCTAATGCGTTGAAATATTCCGTTTTCGTTTTGTCTTTGCCGTTCCTGCCCGTATGGAAGGTTTTCATTAATAGAGCGCGCAGTTTGGCATTGATAGAATGCACAGCCAGCTTAATTTCCGTTACTGTCCATTCTCATCCAATGTTCTTCTCTCATTCCTCCGTTCCTGAGGCAGAGCTGACTTGCCAAGTTAGTTTTCTTTTGATCACCTTATAGTTTGAGGTACGAGATCAACAATTGGGATAGTTCCATGTTCCAGCTCGCCGATCACTTCCATGATTATGACGCCTTCAAGGCATATTCTCTATATTTTGCTTCGAATCTGCCTCGTACCAGGCTGGTATGCTGGAATAGCTTCATGAGGCTGGGATGTCTCTCGAGAATGAAGACTCCCTGCCCTATCGAACTAATGTTCTCGTCGTCATGATGCCTTCATGGCCAACTTTGGGGCAGTGATACCCTCGAAAGACGGCACCTAATGGACTCGAGGCATCCGAGATGTGAGACTGTCGAGGACGTCGAAGGGTGACTTGAAAATCTATAAGAAGGGCAGTTTTTCCCTCTCAGTCTCATCATAGCAACAACACAGGGTCCAAAGCAACACAGCCTATAAAGACCAACGAAATACAATTCATACTCTTCTGAGTCTACTCCTCCCACATCAATCAACATGAAGTTCTCTACTCTTCCCGTTCTCTTCGCCCTCGTCTTCGCCGTCCAGGCCGAGGTCAACTCTTGGTATGTCAGCTCCAAGGACATCACTTGCACTGGCGACGCATCTGGTCAAATCAACTGTATCCCCGGCCACACCGAAGGCGTCGAAGAGGTAACTCCCCGTCCCCACTTGGATCCAAACAGGCCATCTAACCCCTTCACCAGGTCCACCTTGACCACCCCACCACCCGCAACGTCGCCATCCGTGGCCGCGAAGTTGAAGTGCCAGGCCTGCAGAAGCGTGTCACTTGCAACATCGACGGTGTGACCCAGGGCCTTGCATGCTTCACACACTGCTTCGCCATCGGCTACTGTAACTCTCACTGCGACTCCGACAACATCTGCCGCTGCACGTGCAAGGATGAGACCCAGTGGTGGAACCCCATTGTCTGCAGCAAGACCAGCTGCTAAATTGGCGGCGATGATGATGATGGTGATGACCCGGAGCTGGTGATATTTGTGGGAGAGAAAGAGGTGGAGAGGAAAGTCCAACGCTTTCCAATGGGAGGTATCGGTGGAGGAATTTGAATTTGTAACTATAGTGCACACCTAAAAAATTGAACTTTGTTCAGCCCATTTTTTTTTTATGAGGGGTATTGCAAATGATGATATGATCTGCTTCAAATCACCAGCACTATATTGCGGCAGAATCGCTAGAGAAAAACATCCCTTTGAACAAATATGTGACTTTTATGATCGTGATACACCATGTCCCCGCATGATTTTTAGGGCCTTACGACTTCTCTACATAAGAATATCTGATTCACTTAGTCTCGCGCCCATTATACATAGACTCTACTGTAATATTCTCCATTTCCGCCCAGAAGCCTACCAAAGGCTATGGGCAGGATCACTTGCTTAAAAAGCTGTCAGCATAGGGGTAGATTAGAGTTACGGACAGGATGTGATTGCTTGCAGGGTATTGCCTGTGTAGGTACCCAAAGAAGTTCTTTTGTATATTCTAGAAGCCTTCCATCGCCAAAGAGGCTTGATGGTGTATGGCGTGCTCAAACCTAAACCACATGTCACCCAAGCACTCGCACACCCCTCGTTCCACCTGTGACTCTACCCTTCCCCACTCTCTCCACCCTCTGCGCCCTCTCCATACCCACGCCTATCTCTTCTTCGGCGCTCCGATCACAGTCCGAGAATAGCTCACGCTCGCAAGTGGAACATCCTCCCTCCTAGCCCTCTGCTTCGCCTCGATCCCCGTTCGGTCCGTAACAACCGTAGCATCGATAATGCTATCGAACTCGTCATCATCGCCGTCGGACCCATTATCCGAGTCCGCTTGTACATCAGGTTCAGCGACCGGTTCGGGGCGCGGGATATGCGCTGGGGACGGTTTTGAACTTGAGGAGGGGTTGGAGAAGGGTTTCGAGGCGAGGACTTGTCGGCGCAGTTCGGCCATTTCGGCTTCGTCGTCGGAGTCATCGGAAATATCGAAGGGATCGCGATCGTTTTGGGGGAGTGAGGAAGATGCGTCGGAGGTGGATTTTTTGGGGGGGTTGGAGCCGAGGTATATTCCATCTACGCTCCCTTCTCCGTCGTCGTCTTCTGCCTCTTCGTCGTCTTCATCTTCGTCGGAACTCACGGCTGCTCTGTGGTTGGTGTTCCCGCTCTTCCATATATCATCCGCTGCCCCTTCCTCCCTGCTATCCGCATATTCCTTCTCCAATCTCTCCATCCACGCCTCCTGTGCCTTCTTCACGCCCGCTTCATCCTCGGATGCAGCGTAACGCTTCAGAATACTGCTATTGATTTCCAAGAACGCGCTGCCATAGCTAAATGGCGCCAACACCTCTTCTGCCCACTCAGGATGCCCACAAATATAAAACGCCGCCGCTAGGGCCTCCACGCAATTTAGCCGCCATGGCTTTCCGTAGTTCACCGAGTTCGCCGCCACAAGATAAGGTAGCAGACGCTCGCACTTCCCGCCGATTTTCGGCCAGGGTACCTCGCTCGTGCGTGCCCATGAGCACTCTACCACTGCAGCGCCGTAGGCCTCCATCGTCTCGCGATCGGCGGGGGAGACGGTCGCCTTGCCGTTTGGGGTGATGATGACGCCGGAGTGCTTCTGGCCGATCGCAAGCTCGCGCATCAGACCTTGCTTCATAAGTTTGCGGCCCGAGCAGCGCTTCGGATCGCAGTGACCGAGATCCCAGCATGCGGCGCGAAAGGAGGGGCGGGCGTGAGGGGCATCGGAGTCGTCATTCCTGGGGCCGCGTTGGCGGGGGGCGTTGGCGTATTTCTTGCCTTTGGGGCCGAAGCCGTCTTTCTTGTGCCGAACCATAGCCGGAGAAATAAATTGGTCGTTTGCAATATTTGATTTGTTAGATCGTAGCTAGATGGAAAACATAAATGTGTCTTTTTTCGTCTTTTGTGAGTCGTATGTGGCTTGGGGGAGGTTGATATGCCCCGCCAAATTCTACTATCACGATAATAACATTGTGCCGCTCCACACCGCCCGGTGCCTTGCCCCGACCCTCCGACATGGCCGCGCAGTGCCAAGCTATATCCAGGTGGAGTATCGACATCACCACACCACATCATAGCTCCCAGCTTTCTTCTATCTCGAATTTCTTTTGCATGCCCTCTCCCCGAATTAGCTCACACCGGGCTTCATAACCACCCATACCCGCCCATGGAAGCTGCCTCAGCGCGTATGGCTGCGCGCGACCGCTTCTCACAAGCCGGCGACTCGGGTCCCACCCCGCTCCAGCGCTTCATCCAGCAAGCCTGCTCGCCCGAGTACTTCGAGCCGAACCTGTCGCTCAACCTCGAGATCGCGGACCTCATAAACTCCAAGAAGGGAAATGCGCCGCGCGAGGCCGCCGTCGCGATCGTCAACTATATCAACCACCGGAACCCCAACGTGGCCTTGCTGGCGCTCAGCCTCCTCGACATCTGCGTGAAGAACTGCGGGTACCCGTTCCAGCTGCAGGTCGGCACGAAGGAGTTTCTCAATGAGCTTGTTAGAAGGTTTCCGGAGCGGCCGCCGGTAAGGGCTACGAGGGTCCAGTTGAGGATTTTGGAGGCGATTGAGGAGTGGAAGAGCACGATTTGCCAGACGAGTCGGTATAAAGAGGACTTGGGGTTCATACGGGATATGCATAGGCTGCTTAGTTATAAGGGCTATACTTTTCCGCAGGTTAGGAGGGAGGATGCTGCGGTTTTGAATCCGAGCGATGTAAGTGCTTTTGGTTCCTACGCGGTTGAATCAATAAGTGGCACGGTTCTTGGCAAATTTGTAGTACATTTTTGTTCTGAACCGTGCCGATTTTTATTCAATCGCGTAGTTCCCAACTGCTGGGCGAAACTGACACGTAATAGAACCTCAAGTCGGCAGAGGAGATGGAGGAGGAAGAGAGATCTGCCCAATCGGCAAAGTTGCAGGAGCTGATCCGGAGAAGTGGGCCAGAGGATTTGCAGGAGGCGAATCGGTTGATGAAGATAATGGCTGGATATGATACCCGATCGAAAACTGATTATAGAGCGAAGGCAGCAGAGGAGGTAGGCAAAATTCAACAAAAGGCGAAACTGCTAGAAGAGCGGCTTGAGGCTTTCCAGCCGGGAGAGACAATGACCGAGGGTGATGTGTATGAGGAGCTCGCTGCATCACTACAGAGTGCCCACCCCAAAATACAAAAGATGTGTGAAGAAGAGTCGGACGACCATGAAGCCGTGGCGAAACTCTTCGAGATCAACGACAGCATAAATCGCACGGTCGAGCGGTATAAGCTAATGAAAAAGGGCGATATTGAGGCGGCATCGAAAATTGCCAAGGGAACTCTGGGAACAACTACCGGGGTGGCAAAGAACGCTGCGAACGAGCTCTCATTAATTGACTTTGATGCCGATGGAGAGGGTGTCGGGGAAGCTTCCTCGAGCGCACCACCTTCAAAGCCAGGTGGACTCGAAGATGACCTTCTGGGATTATCAATGGGCGAAAGCACCATCAGCGACGCCCCCTTCGGGCAGTCTGGTGCTATTGGACTTGGATTTGGTGCAAACACAAGTATGTCATTTGATCACATCTTGCATGGCCGAGCTAACATATTTAGACATCCCTGGGCCATCATTGATATCCTCCACCACGGAAAACAACAGTGCACGAGTTCCAACTCCTGCAGCGTCTGCGGCATCGCCAGCATTGACACAGCCAAACTATGCCGGATTCCAGCCGCCTACACAACAACCGGCCTCTGATCCATTTGCGGCTCTGACTCAGCCACTCAGACAGTCGACGCCACAACTTACTTCCACCACCCCTTCCATGTTCGACTTCCGTTCCAACACATCGACTCCAAATCCAAATGCCACAAAGCCGCCAGTGTCCACAGATGACGATGAGTGGGCGTTTGAATCTGCATTACCAGAAAACAGCGAGTTGCCGTCGTCGAACGTGATCACATTGACCGACTCTGTAATTAATATCACAGCCGAAGCAAGTCGTAAATCGAATTCAGATCCGGTTATCACGATATTCTTCAAGTATTCCAACAAGACACCTATGCCAATCTCGGAGCTCACATTCCAGGCAGCAGTCTCAAAGGTATACCCACCTGTGCTCTTGTTGTCACGTGCGTAACTAACTCGCCATAGGGATATTCACTCAAACTTGAACGTCAGACGGGGACCACTCTCCAGCCACTTCAGAAAGAGGGAATTTCACAAGTGATATATCTCAATGGCGTAGCACATGGGCAAGGAAGCAATGTTAAATTGCGGTGGCGGTTGTCATACAAGCTTGGTGGCGACATTAAGCAAGAACAGGGCGAGATACCAACTCTTGGTGTTGCGTAAAAAACTGGTATTATAGTAGGGAAAGCGTTTTAGACTTGAATCTATGTAGCGGCATTGCCAGCGTCTTGATTTTCAAGAACATAGCCATGTCCCAGCTGCCGTTTATGAGGTGTCCATATGTATTGTCGTTAATTGCCCAAATACTAGGTACTCTATGTGAATATATATTCTATGTTGTCTAATATCATAACCCACTATGCCACATCCATGCCAGGCATTCCTTGCATTCCCCCCACCCTCTCCCAGAATGCCTCGAAGTCTACTCCCTCCCTTTCAAACAATTCATTCGCCTTTTTCATCGTTTCCTGTTGCCGCTCGGCGGTAAACCCGCCTTCCCTCGCACTCTCATACTGTACAAGTTCAATCCAGCGAAAGAACAAGCTCTCTTTCCCCATCAGTGTCAGTTCATCCTTAAATAGTACAATCTTCTTCCGCGCCTCTTCTTCCTTGTTGCCACCCTGCACGTTCTCGTCCCAAACCACCCATCCATAAGCTGGGCTATGCACCAGAGCCTGCGTCTTAAAATCTGGCAGCACGGCATCTTTGGCATCTATCATCTCCGTAGCATATATCATGAGCTTCCAATCCAAATCCCACTTCGCGTTCAGAAGCATATATCCGGTCTTTTCGTGCATCGCCGTCACGCTCGTTGCGCGTCTAACCTCTTCATCAAACACCTTTCTTGCCGGCTCCTCCTTTTCTAGCACAATATCGACACTGGGAATTATCGCTTCGGCGTCCCAAGCTTTCGATCTTCGGACTATGACTTCGCTATTCCGGAATCCGATGTTGGTCCGCCATAGGACTGGCGACCCGTGTTTCGTGCCCACAAGAAATTCGCGCGGCCATGTGAGTAAGAAGTAGTGGAAGTAATCGATCAAAAAACCGAGGAACCGGTTTAATATGGAATATAGTGTGAGAGGCGCGGTGGTGTCGTTCCTGGCGAAGGAGGTAGCGAGTGAGATGTAGACGGGTAGCGTGTAGCTGATTCGCCACGCGATGAGGGCAATTATGGCTAGGTTCGTGAGGACGGGTACGGCGAAAACTTTCTTTTTGAAAGCTTGAGGGGAGGCATCTAGGGAGAGTATATAGATGTGCTTTTGGGAAAGCTGGGATAGAAGAGGTTCGAGTTGAGGTGGCGGGAGAGAGAATGGCGCCGGGGGGGTTGAAGAGCGTAGCTTCTTGGGCGTGGAAGACGATTTGAATAATGCCTTTGAAGGCTTGCCCTTGGATTTCGGCGGCATTGCGAGGATGAAGAGTGATTGAATCAATTGTTTTTAATTCAAGACCCAAATCAATGTTCCAGTGGCGATGCCGTCAGCGGCTGTCGCCGGAACATTTCCGCGCCGACTTTGGTTGGACCTGGATGTGCCATAATAAATTTTGGGAACCAACGTCGCTTTCAGACGCTGAACGCCGACGCATCGCAATAATGAGAGTCGGAAGGATATGGAGAGTAAGCTTACGTATCTGAAACGTGTTATAGTCAGTGCTGATGCTTAATAGGAATCTCCTAGCTCTTCGATTTGCGCATTTTGCGCCCATCGACCGGGACCAGCCAGGGCCTCGTTCCATACACCACGACGCTTCCTACAAACATCGAACTCGAAATTGAATTCATCGGCGGCTGCAGAGGCGCGCCAATCTCAGAGTGTCGATGACAGAACACAACTGCCCACGTCTCAATCCGCAAAAGCCAACTCCTCAACAGGGGCAGGATTCGGTCGGCCTGTGTTCGGCAGCCGGCCAGCATTTGGAAACCAAGGAGGCGTAGGGAGTGTCGCACTTGCCGGATCTGGACGTCCTGTATTTGGCTCGGGGAAGATTGAATTAACTGACGATGAAAGAAGGTTGAGGGATGCGCTGAAGACGCAAGGAGAGGCTGAGGCGCAAACCCAAGCCCGGGTCGGACAGGTAAAAATACTTCACGTATACGGTGGGACTGGACCTGAAGCAACGAGAGCAGGGCGCCCAGAGCCATTTGGACGTGTACAGGATGCGACAGCTTTGGCGAAGGAGGAACGACGGGAAAGGGCGAGGCAAATAACGGAGGAGAGGCGAAAACGTGATATGGAAACCACAGATGGTACGCCTCTGTCCTGGGACCAGCTGAATAGGCGTCTTTTAGTCCAAGACGGTGGCTCCAGAAACATTCCCAAAGCTAGAATACGGGTTCGCGAGCGCCACGAGTCAGGGGGTTATACATCGCCCTCTGCAAGCAACCCATATACGCGCCAACAGCAACAGCCCGAATTCGCTTCCCACAAACAAATCCCTATAAAGAAGTATTTCTCGGAAACGCCTGCTCCGGGACTTGCACCGGGCTCCCCGGTAACTACTTGGCGAGCTGCGCCCCAGAAGGTCGAACCTGAGCTTAGCCCGGCGGTACTAAGGTTACGGGAAGAGGAAATAGAAAGAGCAGCGGAACTGGAGCAACGGCAGAAACTACGTGAGCAACGCCCACTGCAGCACTCGGCCGAAAGCTCAGCGCCGTCATCCCGTGAAAGCGAAAACCTAGGTTTCAAGGGCCGTGGTAAAGACAAGAAGAAAGATCGCCGGCGGGAGGAATTTGCCACAGAAGAGGACAACCACAAAAATGCCATCGCCGATCGAAAGGCAGAATTAAAAAAGGAAAGGAAAGCGGCGAAGGCGGCGAAGAAGGCCGCTGCACCTACCCCGGTGTTATTACCAGAATATATCAGCGTTGCGAACCTGGCTACGGTGCTGAAGGTTCGCCTAGAACATTTCGTGGAGAAGATGGAGGAGTTGGGCTTCGAAGAAACGGGGACAGACTACGTTCTCAATGGCGAGACTGCTGGCCTCATCGCCCAAGAGTATAACTTTGAGCCGCTCATTGACCGTAGCGAGTCAGAAGACTTGAAGGCTAGGCCAGCTGCCGAGGATCCGTCAATTTTCCCTCAAAGAGCCCCAGTCGTGACGATTATGGGACATGTTGATCATGGGAAGACTACGATCCTAGATTACCTGCGAAAATCGTCTGTTGCGGCAGGTGAGGCAGGAGGCATCACTCAGCATATTGGAGCCTTTTCGGTGCCTATGCCATCTGGAAAGGTCATCACATTCTTAGATACCCCAGGTCACGCGGCGTTCCTCAATATGAGACAAAGAGGTGCAAACGTCACAGATATTGTCGTCCTCGTCGTTGCAGCAGATGACAGTGTCAAACCCCAAACGATTGAGGCGATTAATCACGCCAAGGGTGCTCGCGTCCCCATAATCGTCGCCATCAACAAGATAGACAAGGAAGATACCAACATAGATCGCGTCAAGCAAGATCTCGCTCGTCACGGCGTAGATATTGAAGACTATGGGGGGGACACCCAAGTTGTGTGCGTGAGCGGAAAAACCGGGCAGGGCATGGACGAGCTCGAAGAAGCCGCCCTCACCCTGTCGGATGTTCTCGATATGCGCGCCGACACTAAAGGTGCAGCTGAAGGATGGGTCCTAGAAGCCAGCATCAAATCAATGGGCAAGGTTGCCACGGTTCTAGTCCGGTGCGGCACCATGCGTCCAGGTGACTTCATCGTCGCGGGCAAGACCTGGGCGCGAATCAGATGCATGCGCAATGAAGCGGGCGCTGAGATTACAGAAGCTGGCCCAGGAACCCCAGTCGAGATCGACGGATGGAAAGAGCAGCCGCTTGCTGGTGACGAGGTCCTGCAGGCACCTACGGAACAGAAGGCGAAGAACGTAGTAGACTACCGAGTCGAGAGGGAGGAGCGCGATCGCTTAGCCGAGGACATGGAGGCTATTAATGAAGACCGCAAGATTACGCATGAGAAGCGGATGAAGGAGAAATTGGAACTGGAAGCTTCGAAGAAACGCACCGCTGACGAGAATGCCGAGCATGATGCCCTAGAGGAGGTTGTTGAAGAAGAGCATGGGCCGAAACAAGTCTATTTCATCCTTAAAGGCGACGTCTCCGGATCCGTCGAAGCGGTTAATGACAGCATCGCTGCAATCGGCAACAGCGAGATCAGGCCGGTAATACTTCGTTCGGGCGTTGGCCACCTCTCCGAGTTCGACGTTGAGCACGCGGCGGTTGCAAAGGGGTTTTTGATCTCGTTCAACAACCCCATTGACCCTATGATCCAGAAGAAGGCGGATGCGGCGAAGGTCAAAATTCTAGACCACAACATTATATACCGACTCGTAGACGATGTGAAAGGAACGTTGTCGGAGTTCTTGCCGCCGATTGTGAGCCAGAAGGTCTTGGGAGAAGCCGAGGTAGTGCAGGTGTTTAATATTACGATTAAAGGGCGCAAGCAGAAGCCGATCGCAGGGTGTAAGATACGCAATGGAGTTGTGGGACGGAACACCAAGGTGCGGGTGTTCAGACAGGGAGCAAAGGTCTTTGATGGTGAGTTTGATATACCCAGCTGTTTTATTTTCTATCTAGCGCGGAAAACTAACGAAATGCAGGTGATCTTGAGAGCTTGAAGAACGTCAAAAAGGATGTCGCCGAAGCTAGAAAGGGTGGAGAGTGCGGTATGGGCTTCGATGGCTGGGATGGTTTCGAGGTTGGTGACCAGGTCCAGTCCTATGAGGTGAAGGAAGAAAAGAGGTTCTTGTAAGATGGAGAATGTAGGATGGAGAATGTAGGTTGGAGAATGCTGTACGATGCGCTGTAACATATGGAGTCGCTATAATCTGTGTAAGTAGAAACGAAACGATGGGCACCGGGTGGGTTTATAAGAATATCCACAGCATAAGGTCACGGGAGGAGTTTGGGACACATACTGTACATATAGATATAGACTGAGATAATTCTCCGCTACCCAAAGAGACCATTTCCATAAACGAACAACGAATTCTAAGCCAGCTCCTGTTCCCATCCTCTTCTCACGTCCTAGAGATCGCATATTCAGCCATGCCCCTATCCTGTTCTCAGCGGACCCCAAATACCCAAAAATCCTTTCCAAGCCTCCTTAATCCCAGCATCTCTCTCCATCTCTTTATCACCTTTTTGTTTTATCGCCACGGCCAGTGCAATTTTCAGTCTGTCTGCCTTGACGTCCAATGCTATTAAGTCCACCATTTCTAGTATTCTGCGCTCTAGCTCCGCGACAGGATCCACGTGCGCTGGCGGCGGGAACTCGGCAAAGTAGGCGGCCCTTTCGGCATTGACTTTGTCACATTGGACACAACGAGAGATTGAGCGGTTAACGGGACTGGGATTAACTGAAGGAAGGACAGATTTCAGGGCCTCGATTGACGGAGGGAGATAGAGTTTATCGGAACATCTGGGGCAGATGTTTGAGGTTGAGGTGGCAGAAATGGATAAGAGAGATGCAGACGATGACAAGTTCGATGAGTGTGCTGGAGATGGAGATTGATTGCTATTAGACATGCTGGATAGATGCTCGTTCGGGAATGAATACTGTAGGTGCCACATGGTGACAAAAAAAAATCGTTTTGACGGAAGGGAAAAGGCGATGATTTATAGAATCTGGCAATTATTGAACGTATTGAACGATAGAGATATAACAAAGAGATTCCAACGAGGCGGAGTGAATCGAATAATAATAAATGGGTCACTGGAGAGATCTTTTGTCCAACAAAGGATATAGAGGCAAACAAAAGAGCCGTCCCAACATGGACAACTTGTTGGCCGGTACTTCCTTCTTTACCAATGTTGGTAATAACTAGCCACTTGGGTGGCCATTGTTATTCTGTAGTCCTTCCATCATACTATATAACTTGCCTCTCCTTTTGCTGAGCTTATTCATACTGCCCCTCGTTTATGAAGTAGTCAGGGTTATCTGAAGCTGACTGTATTGGATTTCGGTGGTCCAGAAGCCCAGCTGAATCCCCATCAGACATATATCAGCCACGGTCTTACCCTCTGCATCTCACTCAGAAGGTAAATAATGCCTGAAACAAGAAATCACTTCTCCTTTCATGTCTCTCAGTGTTGCTTGGCTGACCTTCCAACAATGAAGGCGTCGGTCACTCGGCCGCCGACGACCTCAGCCACCAACCGTAGTCAGTTTCGCGAGGCTGAGTCTCTCTCTCCAAGAGCTTAGCGCTCAACGACCCCTCAAAACAGACGTCTAACTGTATTTGATTAGCGTATTCTAGCCTGTTATCAGATTCGATCATGGACATGGGCAAATGGGCAAATGGGCAAACGCTGAAGGCGGTCAGTCTGTAGTCGCGCGCCTGGTCTCAAACGCGGTTTCTTCGCCAACGAGCGCGTTCGATCTCACACCTTCCACCCACATCAACCTAAGACACCAATATCAAATTCAGTTGCTCTCAAAACTTATCTTCTGCATCCGCAACTTTGCACAAGCCGTACAGTTGTACAGCCAGCCATTCGACACGATGTCTGTGGTCTCACTACTCGGTGTTAATGTTCTCAACAACCCCGCCAAATTCGGCGATTCGTATGAGTTCGAGATCACTTTCGAGTGTTTGGAGCAACTTCAGAAAGGTTGGTCTCTCCCGTTCGATACATGCAATATCGGATGATTCTATACCACAAACCCTCACTAACCGTCCATAGACCTAGAATGGAAGCTCACCTACGTCGGCTCTGCCACCTCGTGCGTTACCCCTTCCCAACTCCACCCTTCGGCCACTAACGTCCTCAGTGACGAGCACGACCAAGAACTCGACTCCCTCCTCGTCGGCCCCATCCCCGTCGGCGTCAACAAGTTCATCTTCGAAGCCGACCCACCGGACACCAAGCGCATCCCCGACGCTGAGATCCTCGGCGTCACCGTCATCCTCCTCACCTGCGCCTACGATGGCCGCGAGTTCGTCCGCGTCGGATACTACGTCAACAACGAATATGACTCCGACGAGCTCAATGCCGACCCGCCCGCAAAGCCACTCCTCGACCGCGTCCGCAGGAACGTGCTCGCTGAGAAGCCCCGCGTCACTCGCTTTGCTATTAAATGGTTTGTGTACACATCTCGACGCGTTTGAATAACAGGCTAACTAGAATTTCAGGGATTCCGAGGAATCTGCCCCTGCTGAATTCCCTCCTGAGCAGCCAGAGGCCGACCTGGTAGCCGACGGAGAGGAGTACGGCGCCGAGGAGGTTGAGGAAGAAGACGAGGAGGAAGAAGCTGCCGAGGGATCTGGCGAGGCTAACGGCGCTGCCGAAGGTGAGGATGAGGCTATGGCTGGTGTTGAGGGCGTGGCCCCAACCGAGGAAGATGATGATGAGGGAAGCGAGGATCTCGAGGGCGAGAGCAGCGGCAGCGAAGCTGAGGAGGAGGAAGAGGAGGAGGGTGAGGGCGAGGCTGATGATGGCATGGAGGTTGACGAGCCCGAGAAGGCCGCCAACGGCTCCAAGGCGGCTGTGTCTGACGCCGTCATGTCCCATTAGTGGAAAAGTTACGATACCCCCAAACGCCGCTTACTGGACGAAAGGATGTGAAACTTCTTTACGGGATCTTGTTCTTTAGATGGGATCGGATTTACGGTTTGGAGTATTTCAGCGTAGAGTCTTTAGTTGATGTTCTGAATACAATTCATCATTCTAAATGTGTTTTATTGTTTCTATGGTCTTGTGCACGCTGCAGTCTACGTAGGTGATCCAACAAGAGGTAGAACAACGAGAAGTTCAACGTTTGGCAATTTGGCTTGAATTTCATATATTCATAAAATCATTCCCTCAGGCACACAGGGCGACATCTCAGAAAACCAAAACCCAACATAAAGTAAACCTTATAGGCACAGTCAACGCTGGAATTCATGCAACAATTTTCAGATCGAGGCCTGTCCAACTGGTCCCCTGCCAGTCCCCTACTGGTCCCCCGGTCCCCTAGTCCCTGCTTTTAAAAGAATTTCCCAGCCACAGACTTAAACAAAAGATTCCTCTTTTGCTTGCTCACAAACTTGCTCGCATCATCCGCCCAGCCAGCACTGCTCTCCTGCGTCCGCTCCATCGTATCACCCATAACCCCCAGCTGCTCCGTCCGCTCATTGAACTGCCTCGTCATATAATCACCCCAGCCCTCCTGCTTAGCACTAGGTCCTGGCCGTGCTTGGTTCGACGCTCGTTGCTCCTCCGCCGCCGCCGCCATCATACGCTTGCTAGGCGGGCGATCTGGTCCGCCAATGAGCAAATCCAGGTCTGTGGGGCTGACATACATCGTCCCTGATATCCACTGCATGTTGGAGATGGTCGGTCGCGGTGGGATAAGAGCCTCGATATTAAACAGCCGGTCTTCCGAGCGCGCCAGTGGCTGTCCGGTGCCCCAAGCGTTCAGCATCGCAAGCTCAGAGGGACCGGCCCAGCCGAATATGTCGCCTGAGGGTGTGACGATGCTGCTTGAGATGCGGGATTTGTCGAGCATCGGCAGGTTCTGCACACCTAGCTCTTTGAGGGCGGGGATGGAGTAAGCGCGTGCGGTACCGTCACCGAAGACACCAACGATGGCGTAGCCGTGGAGGAGGAAGTGGGTTACTGATGCGGCGTGACACATTACTGTCGATTCATCCCAGGTTTTCTGCGCTCCCTTCGCAGTAGCGGGTTTGAAGACCCGTACTTCAGCTTCGGTGACTGCAATATTTGGTTAGCCACCTGTAATACAGATATACTAACAAAGGGATAAATGACGTACCAACTACAAGCATTCCAGGGATTATTCTCCCTTCGCGGAGAGACGCTACTGTGGGACCATCAGCTACAGCTGGCTGTCCAGAAGTTGCAATAATCGGACAGATGGAGACAACGCGGTCATTCAGCTGTGAGACTCCCGCAAACTGCGTTGTGTAGCCTCCATTAGACTGTGGCAGAATCTTAAATGTAGCTACTCGCCCCAGATTAGTACCAACGAAGCAGCATATGCTTGAATATTCGTCGTGATCGATGGTCAAAACACCAAAGGCAATCGAGACAGCCCAGTCGGTTTTGGGGCCACCATGGTTGCTTTTGCTGAAAAGGCTGCCTCTTTTTTCTTGCTTAGCAAAGTCATTTACAGAAGCGTTAAATATTATTGCTGGTCCCCGAAGATCGATGATTGCGAAAGTGCCATCTTCAGATCCAACGCCGACGAAGCCCACATCAGACATCTTCAACGCAGAAATAGGCCCATGGGCCATGTTATAAAGAACAAAAGGTTGTAGGCCCTCTCTCAGTCCAGGCTCGGCTCTGTCGCTAATATTCTCGATAGTTCCCGGCATGACAGCAACAGGAGGCGGAGGCTCAAACCCCTTGAGTTTATTTCCACCCCACCTATAAATGGCAACCTCGCCAGACTTCGTGCCAACGGCCATCTCTCCGGTTTGGCCAGCCATATTTATGACCGTAATCTCAATGTTTTCATACCTTCCAAGTGATCGAGCAACATCAATCTGAAGAACCCCGCTATTCTCCAGCTTGTCAGAGGTTCCTGCATCCCAAATTCGAACTGTGCCATCGCCATGTGCTGTCTGTATGATAGTCCTGTCTTCGTGTTTGCGGACGCTTTTGCTTCCCCCCACACCGCCACGTAATAATTGGGGGCCTTGCTGCCGCTTCTCCGTCATTCCTAGCCACCTAGTTCTATTGACGGTTGTGACAGAACATGAAACAACAAATGGATGAACAAAGGTCAGTGACGGGTGCAGCTGGTTAGTAGGCGATATAGGATGCCCGCTGGGAAATGAAAGGGTTATAAGCTCCCCTGATGACAATAAGGCGATGACAGCAATAGGATCTTGTGCGCCATCAAAATGAGGCGAGGTGCGAGGGATAAGGCAGTAATCAATGACCTCTGCACCGGCCGGTGTCTCGAGAAGCTGTTGACGTTTCCCTTTGAAATGGTCGGTCAAAGTTTGCCATGACGAAGTTGCATAAACCGGTGTAGGGCCGAGCTCCAAGAACGTAAGTCCCTTGGTTGGCGCAGACATTGGCACTCCACCGGCGATTAACAAGCCAGTGTCATCAGGGTTGGTCTTCGCGCACCATGAAATCTTAGCATATGGTTCTTTGAGAGACAGGCCTCCTTTAGAGCCCCCAGGCTTGCTGCCTGGCTGATCTACGTGTAGATCGTCTATAGTGCGAGCCATCACGACTCTACCATCCTTGGGATCCCAGAAAACAAGGCTGCCATCTTCATGTGCTGTAAGAACGAATGTCCCAGTTGGATGCCATAAACACTGTGTGAGCCGCGGCCTGCGTGCATCTCCAACGACGTGAGGGTCGGATGCTCCCCCGGGGGCGCCGGGTGGAACTTCGTATTGAAAGAACTTTGTAGCTTTTGCCTCTTTGAATGAATAAATCACGGCACCTTCTGTGTATCCGATAAGAAGCTGGCCAATATCCCTAGGATGCCATTGCAAGGAAACAACAGATAGAATCCGAGACCTCGGACTTCGTTCACGCCAGAAGTTTGGCAATCGGAGTGGCGCTGCCCTCTCACGGTCAAGATCAAACGCAACAATTTCGCCTTGTTGTAGTCCCAGGAGCGCCCAGTCAAGCATAGGATCCGTTGCCACGCATGTAACAATGCCGGGTGCTGTATAGCTGCATATCTTCTTGCCGCCTCCAATTAGGTCCCACACCGTCAGCTCATTCTTTGAGTCAAGGCTCAGCAATTTGTCTGAACAGAACCGTAATTCTTTGACCGATGCTCGCCGAGACAATTTAATTGTGACTTGGACTCGGTCTCTGCCGAATATATAGATTTGTCCACTTCCATACTGTGATTCGTTTGTGCCAACTGCCAGCAGTGATTGCACCGGGTCGTACGCAAACGTACTACGGAACAGGTGGGATCAGTTACGGGTCAATATATGGGCATTGTTAAAGCGGATTACCTTATTTGTGAATTGATGCCATATCGAGCTTCGTCATCAATGGTAAACAGTCCAGGCAAGATAGACGCAGACAGATCGGTCTGCATGCCAGACTGCTTGGACCGGATAAAGGAGGCCATGGTGGGCTAGTTCTCTGGTATATCACCCGTATATGACTTTCGAATACTCAGGCCTAGAATATGTATTCTTTTGGTGAGAGGAAACGATTTGTCTGCTTGATGCAACAAAGCATAAAGAGCCAAGGCGACATGTGGTTCTTGGTGATCCTACCATGTATACGTAACTGCCCCGCCGAACCGTCGCAAGGCTGGAGCCATGTAACCCCCGCTGTCTCAGCCTTGCGCCAAGCGTCATTTGGTTCAACAGACTATGTCGACGACGGGTTTAATGAGTCAATTAGCACGCGGAAAATAAAACGTATAAATGTCGAATATGTTAATAAATAAATACTATAGATTCTATAGATTCTATCTTTGTATTCCGTGCTTGTTTGTACTTGTCTTCGGATTCAGAAGCTAAACATTCTCCACCTAGGCAGAATAATTAGATGATTCGTTAATAAATGAGGTATAATTTATTAAATTTGGATAAATTGCAACGCATAACTTCTCTTTTGTATTTGGATTTACAAGATAATAAGAGTGTCTACAAATACCACCGGTTATTTTTATTTTTTTATTCCCTCTCAAGGTCACCTCGCCCCTACCTACCAGATATCTTTGAGCTACACCATTCGACATACTTACAACTTTCAAAATGTCTCATTTTCGTGTTTTGCCCTACTTACCGATGGTAGAAACTAAAATACTTCTGCTGTGGTATGGTAACTGGATGTTAGATGTGTGATCAAGGGATAAATTCTTAGTCCGAATTAAGAAATGGGTAGGGAGAAACAGGAAGAGAGAAAGGCGACTACTGGCCGAGACGATCCCCCCACGTAGCACTGACATCAGCGCCGTCCATCATTACTTGTCATAGTAAATCTCATATAGTATAATCTATGTAAGAGAACGTATGCGAGATCGTTATCCACTCTCCCACGATGATAATTCCAACAGGCTGGTAAAAGTTCTGTTGAAGATGCCTGGAGGGCCCCAGCTTTCGCCTTGTGGGCCTCTCGAACTAATCCAAGAACAGCAGCAAGTTTACTTCTTGGTTACCTTCTTCTTGCTGGGACCCATGGCAGCCTCCTTCCTCTTCTGCTCGCGGGCCTCGATTTCCGCCTTCTTGGTCTTATCGGCTTCTTCGCGCTCTTCCTTCTCAGCCTAGGGCTGGTCAGTATCGGTATCATCAAATCGGTATCATCATCAATAGCGTACCTGCTTCCTCGCAGCCTCTGCCTCTCTCTTCTCCTTAATCAGCTTCAGTCTTGCCAAATCAGCCTTCGCTTCATCAGTCTTGCCAGCCTCATGCATCTTCTGATATCTCTCCTTGGCCTGCTGCGCTTGTAACGCCTCCCTCTCGCGTCTGCTCAACTCCCCAACTGGCTTTGGCTTGCCCTTGCCACCGACGCTAAGGCCCTTGACGCCTTCGGCCGCCTCGTCGACACTGATAGGCGGCGCGCTCGCCTGGTTTCGGGCCGCCTTGCTGTGGTTGGGGTTCGCGGGCATATCATCCTCGTCACTATCCTCCTCTTCCTCCGAGCTGCTTGGAAGATCGCCGGGCTGTGCCACGGTGTTCTTCTTCTTCGCGATAGCTGCTTCCTTCTTGGCCTTGGCGGCGGCACGGCGCTCTTCACGGGTCAGTTCGGGCTTGGAGGCATCGTCCTCGCTCTCTTCTTCGGAGTCATCCTCCTCTTCTTCCTCGGAGGATTCGGCAGCCTCAGCGCCTTCACCCCACATTCCGAGCTCGTTTCCATCGGCATCGAGAGGTCGTAGGTTCTTCGAGAAGTGCTTGCCGCCTGCAGAGAAGGACGGGTGGTTAGCTGGTGAAAATAAAGGGGAATAAAAGCCGGGTTGATGAAACTAACCTCCTCGAGTAAACTTCTTGAACTTTCCGCCACGTCCTCTGCTGCTGCTTCCTGGGGGTCCTCCTGGTGCCATTTTCGGTCGTATGAGGATAGAAAGTGTGTTATAAGTTTCAAACTTGAGATAATAACAGTCAAAGAACTGGTCGTGTCAGTTTAAACTGGTAGTTAGAAACGAAGTTGGTATTGTTTACCTGTTTACTTGCTTTCGCTTTGGCGTGAATCACAGTTGCTGCCCGAAAAGGAGGGGTAATTCACCGCCCCTCCAAACCTGAATCCGTGCGTTTTCAAAGCGCCAAGATCAATTTTTACGCCATCCCGAATCAGGCTCTAGGACACATGCCTCACGCCAAGCCAGAGCACGTGATGCACATGACGCACGTGACGAGCCGAGAGAAATTTCCGACTATTTAATCTTCTCGAATCTCTCGCTCTTCTTTCTCTCCACATAAAACTATAATCCTTCATATTCACTCTGTTCCTTTCTTCTCAGTGGAGGCTTGGAGGGGAAATGACAGGAAAGAACACATCCCATTCTGCGTCGACTATCTATCCTTGAGTTTTGGCGTGCAAACGCGTAGGCTGGAGATTGATGGCTGGCGGTACATTTTTGCTACATGACACTCTTTTGATATGAGGATCTGTTGGCTACCAATATTCTCATACGAGTATTAAAGTAAACAACTCTTAAAAAGAAAAAGCTCATAAGTGAACGTATATAATAAAATCTGAAGAAGAATACAGACAGTTACATAACACTTGAGATGTTCAAACTTACTTGGCCGTCTTTGACATGTTGTCCTCAAAACTTTCACGCGTGCTGTGCCTCTAAAGAGCTTCTGAGCTTCGTCTTGGCCTGGAGATATTGAAAACAACGAGTATACACCTGATAAATCCATCTGTAGAGTGCCATTGCAACGTACATTACCTTCTCTTTGCTCATAAAAAACTCGGTCGGTGGTGTTGTTGTCCCAGCAGCATTTGTATTGAAAGCATTTGATTGGCTGGTTTAATTTGAGTTTGAGCCTCTTCACGCTTAGTCAGCAGCTGTCATTGACTGGAAATGAACGTTGCGACCCAAAACCCTTCGCGACAACTTCTTTGACGATACCAACTTCACAGCTTCTCGACCGAAATAGCGAACGTATTCAGTCTTGATTCACCCCGACCTAGCGAACAGAGTCTGCAGCAAGATCAATTTGCGATGACTGCTGCCGTTGTTACGCGTTTCTAGTTGCCAATTCTCCTGTATGATTTCATCTCTTCCTCCAAACCGAGATCATATCAGCTAATGAACAATAGGCCACTAACCACACACCGTATCTTGTTACATACCCTTTCAAGGACACTTTTCAATTGGCGCGCTGAAAGTATGGCGGAGGAAGATGCGGAGATTGCGCTCTTGCATCAGATGCAGAGTGGGCAAGAGAGTGTTTCATGGGAACAAGGCACAGATGATACAGAAGAGGGTGTTGGTGCTACAAATACAGAAAATAGCGACCAACCTGTGAAAGAAGAAGAAAAAGATTTCTCCGATGATCAAGTCCTTCGTGCTTTATCCCCATCTGATGCTCTGTCTGATGGCGAAGAATATAATCCGGAATCAGCCAATCCAGTTCCAAGTCACACAACTACGAGTCTAGCTGGCACGGGACCTCCATCCAGAGCATCTCCGGCGAGAAAGCCTAAGACGATTGGTGGGTTCTTGGCGGATGACTCTGACGACGAAGATGATGTTGAGATTGCGACGTCAAAGTCGCCTGCACTTCTCCAGCCCCCGACCAGTGGTCCAACTCGCTCCGTGTCAAGGTCTCCTTTACACCTCGAAGCTGTGCCTCAAGATTCTGCAGTTCAAACCCCTGTTCCAATTTTGGAGACTCCTAACGCTCTTGGTGATGGTGAACAAACTAGCGCTGGTGTCTCCAATCAAGCATCTATTCCTAACGCTTCAGCAACTGTCACTGCGCCAGTTGCAGGCGCTAGCCTACCCAAAGCGCGACTCCCCCATGATAGAGTAGGTATCTTAGAGGACCGAATCAAGGAAGATCCAAGGGGAGACTTGGATGCCTGGCTATCTCTCATCACAGAACACCGAAACCGCAACAAGCTGGATGATGCTCGGGTTGTCTACGACCGTTTTTTCAAAGTGTTCCCTATGGCGGTATGAAATCTAATCCCCAGCTCCTTATATCTCTTGAGACTTACCGCTAACATCAATGATAGGCTGATATTTGGGTCGCATATGCTGAAATGGAGTTGGGCATTGACAACTTCTTTGCTGCGGAGCAGATCTTTGGCAAGTCGCTACTTACAGTACCCCATGTCCAGCTATGGTCCGTCTACCTCAATTACATTCGACGCCGCAATGACCTAACCAACGACGTTACTGGATCTGCACGGGCGACCATATCACAGGCATACGATTTTGTGCTGGCAAACGTTGGCATTGATAGAGACTCTGGCAAAATCTGGCAAGAATATATTCAATTCATCCGCAGCGCTCCTGGACAGATAGGAGGCAGCAGCTGGCAGGACCAGCAAAAAATGGATCAAATGCGCAAAGCTTATCAACGTGCCGTTTGTGTCCCAATGTCTAACGTAAATGCTCTATGGAAGGAGTACGATCAGTTTGAAATGAGCCTGAACAAGATTACTGTGCGTCCAAGTCTATAAAATGGTTAATAATCGCAGCTGACATGTATACAGGGCCGAAAATTCCTCCAGGAAAAGTCTCCATCGTACATGACAGCAAGAAGCGCAAACACTGCGATGGAAAACATTACACGCGGCCTTGTGCGTACAAATCTTCCACGCCTTCCTCCCGCACTTGGGTTTGAAGGGGACAAGGAGTACTTGGAGCAGGTCAGCTATTGGAGACAGTGGATCAACTGGGAGCAAGAGGATCCTCTGGTCTTCCGAGATGAAGATATCCAAGCCTACAAACAAAGAGTCGTTTACGTCTACAAACACGCGGTTATGGCACTGAGGTTCTGGCCAGAGATATGGGTCGAAGCTGCAGAGTGGTCCTTCAACAACGGCATGGAGAAAGAAGGCAACGATTTCTTAAGCCAAGGGATTGCTGCAAACCCAGAGAGCTGCCTCCTGGCGTTTAAGCAAGCAGATCGCTTGGAGACTGTGCTGCCGATGGAGGAAGGGGAAGAAGGTCTTGCCAGCAGAGGGGCTGCCGTCAGGGCTCCATACAACACGCTACTTGACGCGTTGTATGATTTAATAAAGAAGTTGAAATCCCGCGAAAATGCAGAATTGGCTAGAATCCAGGAGTATGCAATGTTGGATTCATCCGCCAACCCTACCTTGGACAGGGTGGACGATGACGAAGATGATACGGACAGATTGCTGAAAGAGGCGAAAGAATCCGCACGAGACAACCAACTGAAGGTTGTGAAACAAGGATATCACATGCAGTCGGAACTGACACAGCGCACATTGTCATTTGCATGGATTGCTCTAATGAGAGCTATGCGAAGAGTACAGGGTAAAGGCAAAGTCAATGCCCCTGTTGGCGGGTCACGCCAGATTCTGAGTGATGCCCGTGTCAGAGGGAAGATTACTAGCGATGTATACATCGCCAGTGCTTTGATTGAGCACAACGTATACAAAGATCCGGCCGGAACAAAGATATTCGAGAAGGGCGCAAAGTTGTTTCCGGAAGATGAACTATTCATATTGGAATACCTCAAGCACCTGTTGTCGATTGGCGACACAACAAGTATGTATAGACAAAAAATTTCGACGTTTGGACCATGCTAACAATCCACAGATGCTAGAGCGGTATTCGAGACATCCGTAAATCGACTCACCCAGAAGCCCGAAACTGTCGCAAAAGCCAAGCCACTCTACGTATTTTTTCACAAGTACGAGTCAGAATATGGCGAACTTTCTCAAATCAACAGGCTGGAACAGCGAATGGCGGATTTGTTCACAGAAGACCAAAAACTCGCGAGATTCTCATCACGATACTCGTCCGAAAGATTTGACCCTACTGTTGTCCGCCTAATCATCTCGCCAGTGGCACAGATGCGCCCAAAGTCTATCATGCAGTCTATTGAAGAGCCGATTTCGGTGCAGCCGAGCCCAAGGCCACAATACAGGGAGATCAGTCCCCGTCCACAGCCTCGACAAGAGGTTAACCCCATCCCGGCTTATTTACAGCCAACAAACTCTCCAAAGCGCCCGCTTGGGGGCGAAGAATCCGACAACGAGTCTGGCCGCCCAAGGAAACTGGTTCGTGGGGAGTCACCCCTGAAAGGAGCTGCAGGTCGCCGCCTGGACCAACAGAAGAGGATGCAGCAGACTCATGGTGGTGTTCAACAGTGGCAATCCAACGGTCCGGCACAGTTCATGATTCCTAGAGATATCACATTCCTGCTCAGCATCATCCCGCGGGCAGAGACATATAATGCCACGCTGTTCAACGCAGAAGCTATGGTACGACTACTGGACAAAACACCCATTCCAGATTACAGCACTTGGAAGGCGTCGCGTGACCAAGTGCCAAGATATTATTGAGGAGTTACGGGGCTTGTATGCTGAAAGGATTTACGGTGAATGAGGGCGCAGAAGATCTGTGGATTTGTATTATATAAGGGAGGTTCGGGACTGAAGATGGTAAGCGTGGAGTTGTCCAGGGAGTTGTTATCCAGCAAAGGTGCATTAGTGGTTCTCATAACCAAATGAAATCAGCAACCCTGGTATTGTTTATTTATTTATTTGCTTCATTTGTGATTCAATGACAAAGCCGGATATTAGAAGAACCCCTAGGATACTTGGACAATTGTGTTCACTTTAGTCCCATGGTTGTTATATTTTCATATCTGTTGCCTCTATGAGGCCCAAAACAGCAACAAGAACAGACCGAAGTCCCATTTTCGACTGGCTGGCACTACAAGGCAGGTGCTCCTTTTCTTTTAGTCAATCTGCTTTCCAAAACTCAGTGCAGGTGCTCCTTTTCATTTAGTCAATCTCAGTCCTATTCAGACTCTAATTGCCCTGTGATAAAACATTGTTCTCTTCCAATACCTCAGTTATTTGGCGCCTCAGTTCCGGCCAGATCCAGCAGCCGCGCTATCACACCCCCGTCCTTCCTTCCTTTCTTGTTATCCTCAGGTGCCCTCATCAATAGAAGGAGAATAAGAAGAAGAAGCGCTAATAGCTTTAGCGCCATTGGAACGGAATATCTATCTTGCTGTTGTGTTGGTCCCCTTTGTGCACCCTCCTTTTCTTCTACAGCTTCCTTTCTTCCTTTCCACATTTCCTTCTTTACCCTTTTCCTCCAGGCCTCAAAGTCAAACAACAATCACTCTTCATCACCATACCAAGCTCAGGTAAGATAGGTCATCCAATTCTCCTCTTCTCTGCTTCAAACTCTGAGTCCATACTTGTGCAGGCTTGTTGGCAATTCACAACAACCATTACATTAACTCACACAACAACCCAACACCAACCCAAACACCAACCCAAACACCAACCCAAACACCAACCCAAACATTAACACACCATAGTCTATACGCCGAGCAGTTGTAAAGTCAGCAACCTTGCAATTCACCTGCTCATGACGATACATACTGATCTAATTGGTGGTTTAGGTGATTCTGGCATAGCCTCAACTCTCAAAACACCCACACCTTCGATCTGAGAATGCAACTCTCGTATTGATTTGATCCAAGTAAGTTTCCATTCCAACTCACAGCCAGAAAACAACACTTGATGTGCATTGAGCTTTACGGCTACTGGAATACAATATTTACATATCAAGCTCTGACGCATCATCTGCTGAACTATTCTAACCAATACCACAGGACCATCTGTTTGTCACCTGACAAATAGCTCTGCAAGATGTCAATGGCATTTCCAGAGCGTCCCCTTCGTGGGCGAGTCGAACTTCCTGTCCAATGGATTGTGAATGGAGATGGGACAGTAAGTTTTCAGCCTTTTATTTCTCTCTTTCTATTTGTATCTGCCCTTGATTCGTTTTCACAATAATCATACGCAAACTGTTTCCATCATTACTCCATACTGCGCACCACCCCACGAGCCCTCTGTTTTTTCTTTTGAATTGTTTGCCATACCTTCATATGGGCTTTCATACTCGTTCCCCGGTCACAAAGGTGCTCGTGCCACCGGGGGAAGCATCGCACATGCATCATGTAGGACTTGGGAATTGGGAAGCGCTATTCCCATCTTCTACTACCGAATGTAGGCGCATATTGCCTTGCGAATCAAACTCTCTATCTATCAAATCAACATCCGGGCAACTACCCGGCAAAATCTGGGGTATATATTCTGCACCGCGCCAGGCTTCTGACCTTCTTCCTCTTTCCTGCCTACACATCACAACTTGACACAGAACCTCAAACCCTTCGAAGACAGACATACATACATACCTTCACATACATTCATACATTCATACATTCATACATTCATACATTCATACATTCATACATTCATACATTCATACACTCAGCCCTTTCATCTTTCAAACATTACTATACACATCATCTACCAAAAAAGTCATTATTACCCCCCGTGTTATCACTCTGTGATACCACAACCACCACACCACATATTCATTCACGAGTATCCTTTGCTTCATTCTTATCCAAGTTATCTTTATTCAACTCGACTTCATCATGGAGCCAGGCCATCTTTGGACGTATAACCGCGAGTCTAACCTCAAAAAGTTCGAGTTCCCACCAGTCCTTCCAGCACGTCCCAGCTACAACGCCGACCCCGGAGCAAAGAGTGTCACCCTCAGAGTGAACCAGTTCCGCATTTCCGAGTGGTCAGACAAGTCAGTCTGGCAGTATGATGTAAGTTAACCTCACTCTCAACTGAAGCTATTCACATTAACCCCATACCAGGTGAAGATTGGATCTGGATCCGAGAATCGAGGTCTCCTCAAGGTTGTCTGGAACAGCAAGCCTGTCCAGGATTTCTTGGCCAGTCATGCGAAATACTGGCTCTGGGATGGGAACAAAATCGCATGGTGCGACAAGCCAACCAAGAAAATGAACTTCGAGAAGAAGATCACCGTGAACCTGGATGAGTTGAAAGGCAGACAGCCCCGCGTCATCAATGGCGTCTCCAAGCCAGACATCACATTTGTCACCATCAAGTGCACCACTGAGATTCCCATGGGAGTCATTCGAGCCTATCTGTTCAAGGGGATGGATTTCGATAACACCGTCCTTATGGCAATCAACTTCTTGGACCACTGCCTTCGCCAATGGCCATCGGAGAACTTCATCCAAGTCAAGCGCTCTTTCTTTCCGAGAGGCACCCAGAGACAGGTTCTTCATGGCCTGGCCACACTTATCGAGGCACAAAAGGGTGTCTATTCATCCATCCGCCTTTGCGAATCTCCCAGTACTCCTGGAGCCCTGAGCACAGGCCTTGGTGTCAATGTTGATGTCGCCAATGGAACATTTTGGGTGCCACAACTTCTTAGCCAGGCAGCTCGCAACTTGACGTACGAGCGAAACACTGGCTTGAACTGGGATCAGTTCTCAGAGAACCTGAGGCCTGTCGTTGTGAACGGCAAGAAGACCAGCTCTGGTGCTCAGTACCACATCATGTCAAGGGAATTCAAGGAACTTCGCAAGCTCCACAAACTTCGATTCCACGTCAAGCACCGCGGAAAGGAGCAAAATGACCGAGTATACCAGGTCAAGAACTTCGTCTTTTCCCCAGATCAGTATGGTTCATGGGGTGGTCACGCCAAAGCTGTCACCTTCGAGAAGAAGGACCGCCAGAACCCCAACGCCCCTGTAACGGAAGTCACGATTTATGACTACTTTGAGAAGACGTACAATGTTACTCTCCAGTACTGGAAGCTGCCATTGGTGCAGACAGTGAAAGGTGGAATCTTTCCAATGGAACTCTGTACGATTGCACCGGATCAGCGCTACATGTTTAAGTTGGATCCCAAGCAGACTGCAGACATGATCAACTTTGCTGTTGTTCCCCCGAACCAACGCCTGGAATCTATTAGAAAGGGTGTCGACTTGTTGAACTGGGGCAAAGATCCATACCTTAACCACTACGGTATCAAGATCGAGAGCAGTCCAACGATCACCACCGCCAAGCAGTTGCAACCCCCAGATATCCACTTCGGAAAAACTTCACAGAAAGCAGTTGTGAAGCCAGGTTTTGCTGGATTTTGGACTCTCGATAAAAGCCAGCTGCTTCTGGTTCCACCGAAGCCTTTGAAGAACTGGGGCGTGTTTATGGCTGCGGATAGGAATGGAAGGCCAATTGTCACTGAGCCCAGATGGGACGAGTTTATCGCCACTTTCAAGCAGCAGTACATTGCGCTTGGCCACAAGGGTGCTATCCCGGATCCAAGGAAGTTCTTGTTCAACAATGACAATATCGAGTCACAGATCGACAAACTCATGGCGCCGCTTGCTTCCACTCCTGAGAACATTCCTCAGATCTTGTTGTTCATTGTTCCAGATAAGAATTCTTGGACATACGATAGGATCAAGAAGCACATGGACTGCAAATATGCTCTCGTGTCGCAGGTCATGGTGAAGGGACATATCGAGAAGAACAACCCCAAGTATTGCAAGAATGTCATCATGAAGCTCAATGCCAAGCTCGGTGGCACAACCAGCAAGGCCTGCAAGGCTAATACGAAGGAGCCCACCTTCTTCAATACACCCGGACAGACCGCAAAGAATCTTGTGATGATGATTGGCGCTGATGTGAGCCATCCGGCACCAGGCTCAGAGCAGCCGTCTTTTGCAGCTGTTACCATGTCTCTTGACAGCGACTGCTGTAGATACGCAGCTGCCTGCGAAGTCAATGGCTTCAATAAGGAGATGATCCAAAAGCATGTCTGGGACAAGAAAGTCAAGGCAATGGTCAACTGGTGGTTGGAGACTGTAGGAACTGTCAACGGTCAAAAGAAAGTTCCATCTCACATCTACTACATGCGCGACGGTGTTTCCGAAGGCCAGTACTTGCAAGTGCTCAACGACGAGGTCAAATGGCTCAAAGACATGTTGGAAACTGTGAACCCACAGTTCAAGCAGACTAAGTTTGTTGTGGTTATTGCATCGAAGCGTCACCACATCCGTTTCTTGCCAAGAAATGAAGATCAGTGCAAAGACAAAGACTTCAACCCTTTGCCAGGAGTTCTGGTTGAGCACGATATCACTCATCCATTCCAGTACGACTTTTACCTCAATGCCCACAAGGCAATCAAGGGAACTGCCAGACCAGTTCATTACCACGTCATTCTCGATGAGGTCAAACATAAGCCTGGCCAGCTTCAGGAGATGATCTACGCACATTCCTACCAGTATATGAGATCTACGACGCCTGTTTCCATCCACCCAGCTGTGTATTACGCACACCTGGCATCCAACAGAGCCCGTTCTCACGAGAACGTACCCATCGTCGATGAGCCTCGTGGTGGCCAAAAGGCTATGGAGAGAAGACAGGCAGCCAAGCTGGAGAGCGATTTGAGGCTGGAGAACGCCTCCGAGGGTGGACTGACCGCCAAGCGCTCGTCTGGCAAGTCACCATCGACGCAATACCAGATGGTGGAGAACGAGGTCATTGGGAAGTATTGGAGAGAGCAACCGCAGCCAGTGAGATTCAAGGCACTGACCCAGGCCTTCTTATACGGAATGTGGTACATCTAGCCCTTGGGCGTTTATTGTCAACTTGCTGGCATTATATTTCACTTCTAGCTCTATTGTCGGTCATGGAATTTTTCGATGGCTGGCACTGGAGCAGCAGCTCTTGAGCCACTTTCACTTAGGCCCTTTCGCCAGAGTTTGTGCTCATTTGCTTGCTTATTACGGACAATTTCTTTCCTTGGGCGCGGTTATCAGTTATGCGGGGATAATGTTTCACTTCTAGCTCTATTGTCGCTCACGGAATTTTTCGATGGCTGGCACTGGAGCAGCAGCTCTTGAGCCACTTTCACTTAGGCCCTTTCGCCAGAGTTTGTGCTCATTTGCTTGCTTATTACGGACAATTTCTTTCCTTGGGCGCGGTTATCAGTTTTACGGGGACAACACGAGAACTTCCTTCGGCAAGCAACAGAAGTGACTCTCGCCTTGGTGGTGGAGTTGATGGTGTTGAGTAGATAGGTCGGATATCTGCCTGTCTTCCCCATGCGCTGGCTTTCATCCATTGTTTTGCTTTTGAGATTGGGGCAGATAGGTCCATACAATCAATAAAATCATCTTAAACTTGAAAACTGTGATTGTGGCTTGCTTGATATTTGTATGTGACTACGGATTGTAGAGCGCAGAATGCCCAGCTTGCATCAAAGGTTTGTTCATAAATTGCAGGGTTCAATGTGCTTGTGGTGGAGATGCAACATGCATGGATTAGGTATTTACTGGGCCTCATGGGCTGGAAAAGCTTGGCAGGCACAAAGTGATGATACAGATCAGAAATCGACGCCAAATATATGAAAGGTTTGCGGGGCTGTGATCTCGGATCGAATGGAATTGTGCAGATTGTGTCCAGCACGATCGATGTGTATACTGGAGAGCTGCACTGAACCAAAGTAGGTTGGAAACTTCATGGCTATATGGAGTAACGGTGGACAGATTATAATAGTAACCGCGCTGTAAAGTTTCACATACATTATGAGAGAATTGTAAATATGGCTCTATTTCAATTTACGTGTCGTAATCATTCCATCGTGAACCATAATAAAATCAAGCCTTTCCAACCTTGGCACTGACAGCTTCATCAATATACTTATAGCACTCCTCTGGATCACTGTACACATGCCACACGCTCTTTGGGACATCCTTGAATGCCTCCTCGAACCGAGACGCGTCGTTCTTCTCTTCGAGTCCTACTTCGGCGATATTTTCTACGCGGCGGATCAGAATCAAGCCGACCCATTTAGGGTATTTGCGGTACCTGAAAAGAGTATTAGCAGGGAAGGCGACGGGGATGGGGATGGGGATGTTGGACTTGCATTTCGCCGTAGGCTTCAGGGTCAGACTGGGTGGAATCGCCAATGCAAATCATCTTGCGGCGCGGTAGCCACGAGTGTATCTTTTCCATGCGATCAACCTTGTATTCTTGGGTAGCCTGCGTCAAACTCGTGAGCAGGCCTGATAGGTTCCTCCAACTAGCATCGCGGAGGATAAGGGTGCCGTGGGGATAGAATTTAGGGATGAACTCGTGGAGGAATGCGTATAAGTTGTAGGGCGAAGCGGAGAGATAAAACCAGGGCGCGGATTTGGTTACGAGGGTTTCGATGTAGGTATATAACAAGGACATTCCTGGGACAGGAGCTGCCTCGGCGGCAAATGTGCTTCGTAGAATACCGATGGGGTCGCCCGTTTGCGTGATTTTGATGGTATCATCAACATCTAAAACGTTCAGTTAGTTGTAGGCGCAGAGGTTGAGCATGGGCTTCGCAGCATACCAGATATAATGGCCCACCCCTCTGGCTCTGCGTACACTGTTTTCATCTCCAGTATTCCATTTGTGCCCCTAGGCACCTTTGCAACACCAGTCACCACATCTCCATCCTTGTGCTCCGGGAGCGGTCGCAGGTCGCTGCTGATGCCGTTCCGGCCACCAGGACCTAATTTGAGCTGTGTGCGACGCCCAAAGTCCACATTCACCACACGCCCTGGTAAGACAGACTGCATGAATGGCATCAAGCGGTCCTTGATCCTTTCCTCTGCCTCGTCGCCATGTCCGAGTCCCAGCTTCTCCGCAATATCAGCCACCACCAGGCTTACTTTTACGCCGGTTTCCTTGTCGAAAACCGCCGCGATATATTCCGCCTCCCAGTTGTTCGTAGTCGGGTTTCGATATGCGGTGTTATCAAACAACCACACGGTATCGTTTGAGGTGATAGGGTGAGGGCGAGGGTTCCATGTGCCCAGGTATGAGAGTATATTTGTGGTTATCGTAGGGCGCTCGTCGGGGGCAGGGCTATTTCTTAAGTTGGGAAGTTTTGCCTCTGTCTCTTCGAAATTGCGCGCCTTTCGTGTGCGGTGCTCCAGGTCTGATTCATGTCGGGCTGGAGCCGCGGGGACGGGTTTGGGGTCGAGTTTCGTATCGAGGACCGCGGCAGCTTTTCGGATGAAGCGCGACATGATGCTTTCTATGCCCGGCCGGCGCGCAAAACTACGCTCACGAGTTTTTGGTATATTTCTGGGTCGCTGAAATCGCTGCAAGGTTTACTGTGGAACGCGAACAGTGGTATAAATCGCATGCGAATAGGTTGAAAGTGAGAGCTATGCTTGTGACAGGCTTGGAACGAGAGGGAGCTTATAGCGAGCACGAGCGAACGGGGAGGCAGGACGAGAGAAGGAGAAGAAGAAGGAGCAAGAGCAAGAGAGAGGAAGGGACGATTATAAGGATGTTGGTTGGGATGGGCAGCCAAGGCGACGGGGAGGGCAAGGCATCGCCATGCGCGTCGATGTAATCGCACGCGCCCTGGGATAGTTCCCGATTTAGCTGGGCGCGACGTCCATCACGACCATTTTGCAGTGCCGTGAGAGGCTGAGCGTCAGCCCTTCAGCCCATCCAGCCCCGCGATCGCCATAGAGATGTGCAGAACAGTCAGCACACACATGCAAGGTACCTCGCTCAACCAGCAAATAACAGGGTTTATGGAAGTACCTGACAGTATCGTTAGGCGTCAATAACCATTAACGGACAGCTGATGCCAAAGTATTGCGCGCAATGAGCTCGACAACCACCAACAAAGTCCAAAGTTGGAGCACGAGTACACTCGTCCAAGGCTCCTTCCTTCGTGTCGTTCAAATCGTTCAGATCGTCCAGATCACGAGTTGTCGCGTAGGTTGGTGGTGAAGGCGGTGACGGTGGTGGTGACCCGGGCCGTGTTCTAGCTCGTTGTCATCTGATCAGAACTAATGACCCCTTGTGTCTCTTGGAACTTTCTTGGATCTCTTGGACAGTTTTCTTCCGGCACGGACGATGTTGAAGCCGATAATGAGTCACCGACGACGATGATTTGATAATTCGACGACTCGTTGCGACAAGGCTGCCATCCTGTAGTCGTTGTCTTGTAGGCAAGACAGCTGCATGAAGGGGTTTTGAAGGGCAAAAGTCTAGGGTTTGCGGGGTTCAGACCTATCAGTTCAGATCAGGGGTTCGGATTCAGGGTCCAGGATGGATTCAAAGCTTGGGTGCATATCATTACCATACAGTAAGTTTGATAAAAACAACAGACCTACAGCATCTGCAAATCTGCAAACATGAGAGAAGCTCTGGCTGTTATCGATGGGCCCCAAGCACAGGGTTCGCAGCGGCACAGAGCCAGGACTAGAGCCTGGACCACCGAGAGCTGTGAATACAGCAAGAAGTCCCAGATATATATTAAAACTAACAAATATCATCAAACCATCACCAGAGCTACGAGGATCCGGGGGGAGATTGGGAAAGAGCACAGTCGATATGAATGAGTATGTTGTTGAACTGGAAGGAGGGAGCGAGCTGGCCGTTTCATGTTGGGGACACAACAACGGCAAAATGATTTTCCGAATAAGGAGCAAAAGAGAACGCATACCTTGAGGGATAAGGGACCAAGGGATCAGCACAACAAAATACAGATGGCCACGCTTCATAATCATTCGTCAAGAATAAGACTGGACTGACTTCGGGCTTCACTATACAATGCAAAGGACCGAGGGTTCTAATACCTGCAGCTTTGGGACGTTTCTTTATCTCTCAACGGCATGAACGACGATAACTTCCGAGACTCCGCGGCGGCCGTCCGAATGGGGCAGCTGTCGAAACTGTGCCAAGGAAGCTATAATAATAGATGCACTCGGTAGTACCGATATTAACACCGGCTGTTTGGTCGTTGCTTAAGCTTATTGCTGGTTAAGATTGCCTTTGCTTCACAAATGCAAAGTACTCCATCGGAAAAGAGATCATCGGGGAACCTGTTTTGCCGGGTTGGATGCTCACTGTCGCTGGTCGGATGCCGAATGCTTTTAGGCTGGCTAAGGACTGACTTGCCGTAGCGTTTTTAGAGTACAGGCGACTTCGGTGATCCTACGCCCATCGCTGTTGACATGTCGATCATCCCACCCATCTGAACTTGCCATAATACCCACGTGCACCCCATACTCTTGGGCGAAACAAGGCTATGGCGGGGAACCGCTCGGGCTATTCTTCACTAGGGGCACCTTCAATTAGGATTCAATGCGTTCCTTATGCGACCCGGACGGCATTGGCAGGTGCGGGGGTTAATAAGCTTCCGAAGAAGGGCCGTTTAATCTATAAGTCTCACATAGCAATGTGATCCTTAAGGTTTGTTGTTTCATCAGCTTCCTCGGCATGACAGGAGAACGGATTATTTTTTCTTATATATAGCTAAGTGACACTCTCTTCGTCCTGTCTCTTTTTTTGAAGTCATCCCCGATTTCTTTTCCAAATTGGAGACCAAAATGCACTTCAAAACCCTTGCCGTTCTGTCCTACGGTGCGTTAGTCGCCGCGTGGCTACCTGGAGAAGACAAAGCCATCATCTCCTCGGACAATGTCGACCTCTTCAACCGCACTTCATCCGATGCAAGCGGAAAGCGCTGGCTTCCCGCAGGAAAAATACGTGGTGTGAATGTAGGATCTCTATTCGTCGTTGAGCCTTGGATGATGTCAAATTCATGGGGCCAAATGGGATGCGGCGACAAGAAATCCGAGTTTGACTGTGTCCTGAAACTTGGACAGGGAGCCGCAAACAGTGCTTTCAAGAACCATTGGGACACCTGGGTTACTCAAGCCGACCTTCAGGAAATGGTTAGTTACGGGATCAACACAGTCAGAATACCCGTAGGCTACTGGATGAAGGAAGACCTAGTCTATGGCGACAGCGAGCACTTTCCTCAGGGTGGGCTCGCTTACTTGACAAGACTCTGCGGCTGGGCGAGTGATCTGGGATTGTACATCATTATGGACCTGCACGCCGCTCCCGGAGCACAGCAACCACACAATGCATTTACTGGACAGGTAAGTAACATTTGTTATCAAATAAAGTTGCAATTGAGCTAATTGTATATCAGGATGCTCCAGTCGCTGGCTTTTACGTCGACTACCAGTTTGAGCGCGCACTTAAATTCCTCGAGTGGATGGCCAACCTCATTCACACTAACAACAACTACCGGAACGTCGGCATGTTGGAACTAGTTAACGAGCCTATTCAAAATTCCGGCAATGTTGGGACTATGAGATCTACTTACTACCCTAACGCCATCTCTGTAAGCCATTAGGCTCAAAATTTCCATGTTGCCTGCTAATTTATCACAGCGAATCCGTGCAGCGGAAAGTAAGCTTGGCGTTGGTGCCTACGACCTCCTTCACATTCAAATGATGAACGAGAAGTGGGGTTCAGGAGACCCAACTCAATACCTCACCGATAATTGGTTTGCGGCATACGATGACCACCGATATCTCAAATGGGCCAGCATTGGCGATGTATCACAGAGCAACTACATCTCCACGTCCTGTAATGACAACCGTGGCGGCAACACGCCAACGATTGTCGGGGAGTGGAGCTTAAGCGTGCCTGATGATGTCCAGTGGACCTCAGGGTGGGATCCAAGCACCCAGCAAGCTTTCTACAAAAAGTGGTTTGCAGCGCAGGTTATTTCGTATGAGAAGCAACAGGGCTGGACATTTTGGTCTTGGAAAACCGAGCTTGGCGACTACCGATGGGATTACCAAGGTTAGTACTTCCCGATATTATTGGTGCCAAATGCTAACTGTCATAGCCGCCGTCAAAGCAGGGGTTATTCCAAAGGATCTCGATTCAGTATATAATATCGGTGCTTGCTAGGTATATTGAGAAATTAATATCCTGTCTATGGAATATAGTTTATCGATATATTAAAGAGAAGACATGGAGTAAGTACTTTACAAAAGAGGTTACCCATGGCTTAGTATGCCAGTGACCCTAAGATTCCTCAATAGGGATGGCTACCGCCGAAATACCAAACATGGCTAGCATCTCTGTGGCTATGCGCACGGTATTAAATATTATTATTTATCTATGTTATAAGGGCTTGACATCCGCGGCATGCTTCGTCGCATCGTCTCCGTGGAGAGATATATTAATTACCCCTCCTGATCTACTATTCACCGCATCCTCCGTCCGCGTCATCGCCTCTTTTGCTTCCTTAGCAGCCGCCGTAGCGAGAGTGTCACGCTGAGCTTCCAAATCTCGCACCACCTCATGCGCTAGCTTCGCTTTGTGTGTAATGTCCGAAACGAGATCCTTCAAAGTGGCTCCGATATCTTGGTGGTGAAGTTCCATTTGGCCAGGTTGTGTATTCACAGTTACTGTCGGGGTCTGCAGTCCTCTAGTTGTCACCTGCACCACTTCGGGTTTGTGTCCGATTCCAGCCATAACCATATCCTTTGCCTTACCCGCAAGTCCGGCCTCAAATTCCTTGAGCTTTCCCTTCAGACCTTCAGATGCATGGCTTCCCAATTCGGAACCGTGTCCAGCAAGTTTGTCTTTCAGTCCATCAGTTTTTGCCTGGCCGGCGAAGCCTGACTGGATGCTTTTGAGCTTCTCGCTCAGGCCACCAGTTTCAACTCGCGGAAGATTAAATGCCGAATCTTTGGTACCGGCCTCGGCTTGTTTTTTTGAAGTGCCGAAACCAGCGAAGCGGTCGGGGGTGCTTGCTTCCAGGTCTTTCTTCACTTCCTCGTACATTTTCTCTATCATCCCAATGACGCCATACACATCGAGGTCGCATCCGGGGCGGCTGAGGTCGCGCTCTCGCTGTTCTATGAATTCGCGGATCTGCTTCCATTCCGAGTGATAATATTTGAGTCGATTCGGAAGTCCAGATCCCTTGAGGAAAGTTAAGACGCCTGCGATCACTGTGTTGATGGCTCCGAAGGCGGTGATGGCTGAATGATTGGCGCCAGCTGCGCCCAATGCGGTCAGAGCTGCAGCGACAATGACCTGCACACCAAGACACCCATTGATCAACCAGGAGTAGTATTTGTGGCCTTTCTTCGCTTTCGCCTCATTTTCCACAACGCGTGTGTATATTCCGAGATTTGGCGCTGCTCGAGAACCAACCATAGACGGGTGAGTTGTGATACCGGTGAGATGTCGGAAAAGAAATAACCGCTCGTCCGTCGCATAATCATGTCGTCCGTCGTAGCCGGCATGGGCCTGCAGCTGAGGGTGGGCAGCGTTACCCGTGTGCGGTATGCCATTCTCCATGTCCGGCTGAGGAGACGTGCCTCCCCCGAGAAATTTATTTACCAGTCTCGACATTAAGCTACTACTCATGCCTGCGAAGCTCTCGGCCAGTGAACAAACGAAACTGAAAAATGGACGAGAAGGAGCTTTGGAAAAAAGAAGCGAAAAAAGGATAGAGGTCGGAGACCATGATTTTGATATGCTTGTGGAGACTCGGCACTTGACCAAGGGGTTCTACTGATAAGTGAAAACGACTTATTACCATCGGCACGAGGGGTCGTCCCGCTGAAGACAGCTGTGGCCAATGAATGGTTAGCTATCTGCTGAGTGATCATCTTTGTCCGCCGGTGGCTGGCTGTAAACCGAAGATCGCACCCTGGCACGACTAGCCGTGCAGCGTAGTATTTAACTTGGCGGCTGTAATACAGAATAACCTCTGTGGTTCACCGTCTGGGGTTCAACATGGCAGCATGGTCGCACAGATTGCTTCCTGGTGGTACAAATAAATTGCTTTCTCGGTCATACAGATAGCTTATAAATTGGTAATGTGCGGTCACCTGCTTCATTTTTGAGGCCGCGATTCTGGCTATATCTGGCGAACCGCCGCCGTCAGAACTTTGTCTCAGAAGTGAGACCCCTTTAAAATGATTGCCGGCGGGGGCTAAGGCCTGTAGGGGCAGGATGCGCGCTGCACTAAATAGAGGGTACCGACTATGACAATATAAGCGATGACGGGGGCGATCGCAATGAACCTTGGCGGGGATCATACTGAAAAGAGAACTTCAGCTCTGTTGAAACAGAAGAAGCTGTAATGCGAGATACGAATGATATCCACGTTGCGAGCTTACTCCGTACTTTGTAAATAAGGAGAGACACCGGGATCAGGAGTTACCGTGTTCTGGGAGCTTGAGTTAGCTCGATCGTGCCTGAGATGCGAGTGCGTCGTCGAAGCGGGTGAGCCCGGCGGATGCGCCTTTCCGAGAGCTCGAGCCACTATCGTTAAGTCTATATTTGTGGGACGTGCATTTTTAGTTATATAGAAAACAACCAAGGAGACATTGCGGCGACGGGAACATTTCCATCCAAAAACTATAAACCGGAGTTGTATTTAATTTTTCGCGTTTTTAAATTATTAATCGTGAGTGTATGCGAATATAAAAACCTGTCAAATACACTTCGAGTCGACGATTGAGGTCACACTTCATCTATCAACCCCTATATTGGAAGTTGCAATGCCTATTAATCAAAGGACTTCATTATTCAAAACATTATTGATGCCAATCCTCACCTATCTACCTCCCTCCCCTCACATTTGCGCTACTCCACCCCTTGGGATTCCCCCCAGTAGCTGTCCTCGGTATCCTCCCGTCGTCTAGATTCGTACCATCATCTACCCTTATAACCACATCGCTTTTAACCTGAATTCCCTTGATTTCTTCCCTGCTCCCCCTTTTTATAATCCGATCCTCGCTGCCTACGCTCGCTAGCTCCAAGTCGCTACCCAGTCGGTTAAAAGAGCCGTCCTGGGTACCGTAGTGCGACTGTGCCGAGGCGATATTGCTCTCGTTCTTACCCTTTGTGCCCGCTGTGCCACCTTGCCCATGGCCGGCCGCATTTGATCGCGGGTGCGAGCCGTAAGGACCTACGCCGCGGCGCGAGTCGATGAATATGCGGATGAATAGACGTGCGACAGGTGCGCACGTCGCAATAAGGATGCAGTAGTTCTCGATTCTTCAGAACAATGTTAGCTGTAGAAACCTAGGTGGAGTGGAATGCTGAAGCCTGTGTGATTTGGATGTCCAAAAACTTACTTGACCCACAACACGAATGGAGGAATGTTATATGTGAAATCCAGGCGATCTCCTAGCGCCTTTAACAGATAAGTCTTAACGATACTGGCCACGCCACTCAGCACTAACGGCCCAGAGAGCGTAGCGGTCTGCCACAAACGGCGCGATTTTGTCGTGCGGTCGAGTTCGCGAAAGCGAGCGAAGAAACTGGTGCTGTGATGGGTGCTAGAGCGGAAGAGGATTTGCCATAGTTCGAAGGCAGAGACGTATGCGAGTGAGAAGTCGATTATGGTGTTGAAGGCACCTTGGACGAAACCGACAGTGGCCTGGACTGAAGGGTCTTGGCAACTGACCGAGCCGTCGGTTGGGAGGGGATCCCACATGTAGTGAAAGTACTTTGTGCGGTCGACCTAGAAAAATAAGGATATGCTAACCATGACAGGAGGTGGAATATGTGGCACTTACCAAGCGATAGGGACTGGGACCGCATTGCAGGACGATTTGGAGGATGGTGAATGAGTTTACGACGATCTGGATAATTGCACAGACTATCAGGATGCGCTTCGTCTTCATGTTGTTGATACCGAAGCACTGGTAGAGAAACCACATAATCCCTGTGCGAGATATCATTGAAGCGGCAACGGCTGCGTCTGGGGTTAGAATGGTGCCATATACATAAGGGGTTGTTGGAGGCACTTGCCAACTGGCTGTGATGCAAAATCCCACCTCATCGATTGATTTCTTTCCTCGTTTGATAGGTAGAAGTAGTGTCTTCCAAGGCCATAGTTTGCACTGCAACTGGGTTAGAGGTAATTCGTATGGAGATGAGGAGCTGAGGCTTACCTTTTTTGAATTAAACACATGTGGAGGATTTCGCAGGCGTAAGCAAATAGGAATATCACATCTTCAAGTCCCCATACCCTCTCAGGCGAGGAGACCTTTGGAAGAGCCCAGTAAACCCATGCCTTCACTACAAATCGGAAGAGTAATACGAGAGCGACAACTCCAGTGAGCACCTGCAATGAAGATTAGACAACCGCCTAATTGTAATATCGAACCTTCCAATTCTTACCCAGCAGGCCTTGAAGATTCCAATTCCTGTGAGTGAAAGTCAACGGCCGTGGTTATTCAAGGAGCCCAGCACAACCCACCAATATCTACATCCCCTCCTTCTGGGCGTGGGATATCCATGACATAAGTCTATCTTCCGGATCAAGCTGTCGTGGCTCAGCCAAGCAGATCGGAATTATAATCCTACTAGAGCGCGAGTGCACACTGAGTTTCGTTTTAGGGCAGGCAGGAGTTCCATTGGACACGAACACATTGTGAGGACGGCGTGCCATTATAATCGTTGAGATGGATGAAGGGAGTTTAAAGTGCGTTGCCATGCCACAGTATCGGTGAATCGGTGCGCGGCTCTCTGGGTTTCAGGAGCACAGATGTGCTGGGGAGGCCTTCTTCCGATATCCCGGACCAATACCCCAGGACATATTTATTGTGTGCCGTGGGAAGGGGGTGTGAGAGAGATCATTATTGGACCATGTCCGTTCGCCAGAAAATCCCACCAGCGATGCGCCTTCACTCTACGAGTTGTATACTTGGAGAGAAATCAGGCAGGGTCCATGGGAGGACAAGATACAATGCCTTGTTTGTACTGGACGCCACCGAGAACCCTTGTCTCTCTTTAGAGTCAGCGAACTTCCCACCCGCCCTCTGTGGCAGTTCGACGCGACGGCGCTCATAAAATGTCGCATACTCTCACCGCATTCTCCTGTATTTATCCGTAATTATGCTTGCTAGAGCGGAAAATCCATGCATCGCAACTTGGGCCGTTAAGAGATATAGTAACGAGGACTAGCTTGCGAAGATGGCCAGGGCGACATGCGTTACACCGTTCAGTACAGGTGGGTGGTAGTACCGTATGTAATGTTGTCTGGTGAAGAAGTTAGTAGTTGTGACAAGGATAGGGATGATTATTGACTTTGGCATATTTTCGTGCATCCTAACCCTCTTCTAGTAACATCCAATTAGTTACATGCTCAAGTGGCTGGACCGCGTACGCGTCTGTGTGCACATGTTGACGAACTCCTTGGTGACATCGCCGCTAACATACAGTAACATGGTAATATACGTAACATCGCTAACATCGCTAACATCGCTAACATCGCCAACATCGTCGGGATCTGCCGGCAACCTTGCTAGAAAGCGTTGGTCTATTTCGCCGAAGAGCAGTGCCGTCGACTAAGGGAAGCGGCCCGGATCCTGACCGTCCGCTGTCAAAGGAGGAGTTTAGGGGATGGGATGATGGGCTGCGCTTCATCCTGTGCTGCACCGCACAGAGCCTTACGCAATGGCTTGGTATATGGTCTGGTATATGGTCTGCTATGTGGAGTAACTTGGAGATCCGCACGCACTGGGTAAATCCTTTTGTATTTACCCAGCGATCTGCGCCTATCCGATGCGCGCTGGCTCATACTACAGAGTACACGCCAGTGTTAAGTACGTGCGAGGTGTGGGGACATCCACCTTCCTGTCGACATCATCGACTACTGGGCCCAGTACAGCACTCTAAGCACATACAGTACGTGCATGGAACATACGCGGCCACGCTCAATCTATTCCCGAGTTTGACTGGAGATGTGATTTTGACTGGTAAAGCAATTTCCCATTTCTCCCTTCCTGCCAGTCATTCTCACCCAAAACCTTCTGCTTCAATTGCTGTTGCTGTAATTATCTCTTGCCATTATGACCCCACCTCCAGGAGCAGTCTTGGCGGCTAAGGTCACAGCAGTAAGTCGCTTCCTGTGCGTATGGTTGCCATCTGACGATCGCACAAGGCGGGGGCGCTGGGATTCGTGCCTGTGGTGGTCCATTTCCGATTATTTGAGACGCTGGCGAAGATCGGCACGGTCGCGAGTTCAGCGGAGATCTTGGAGGCGAACAACAGCGAGCGTTCCGCGGAGGAGAAGGCTGCATCGCCGCTGTGTGAGCCTCTTCCTGTAATTTTTTTTCTCGAGAGGGTAACTTCTGACAAGCACTACAGGTCTGAAGCTGGTCGGTATGGCTATTTATCCATCGTGTGAATACCGTGAGCTATGGGCTGATTGCGTTCCAAGAGGACACGCTCTTCGTTTTATCAGGGCAGGGTCTCGTCGATCTAATATCAGACAATGTCTTCGCCCCAAATGCAATCACGCATCACTGGGCATCACAGCCTTCAGCGCCACATGGCGCTCTGCACTTCACTACCGAAGTTCTCCTCGCCTCGGCCTTTCTGATGCCAAAGCTCCAGGCCACACACTTTGCCTACCCCTTTACTGATTCTGATACGGCGTACCAACACGCGTTCTCTCTCCAGGGTCGGCATGAGCTCGCCCAGCAGCACACTTATAGCATCATGGAGGAGATTGGGCGCATGGACTCCTTCAACGTTTTTATGGATGGTAAGTTTGGGTCCTTTGGGACGCTACCCGAGCGTCTTCATCGGTTCGGCTATGATCTCGATGCAGCCATCAGCGGGACGGAGTCCGACGTAGTAATGGTTGACATTGGAGGCGGAACTGGAGCTGCTCTTCTTGAGCTGAAGGCTGCGTATCCCCACTTAGCGGCGTCATCGCTCGTAGTGCAGGAATTCCAGACAGACCTCCAAACCCTCGACAGTGGTATCACGCTCCAGGAATGGAACTTTAAGACCTCCCCTCAGCCGATACGCGGTGCGCTAACATATAGCCTCACGCACATCCTCCACAACAACTCGGATCTGGAGGCATTGAAGCTGCTGAAGAAGCTAGTAGATGCCATGGAGCCGCACTCGCGGATTCTGATCCACGAGTTTACGAAGAACAGCAACTACGGCAATATGCACGGGACGATGGTGGGGCTATATGCTGGCAGGTTGAGGAGTCGCGAGGAATGGGCCGCGATAGCGGAGGTCGTTGGGTTAAAGATCACGTTTGAAGTGTATCCGGAGGCTGGAGAGGGACTTATTGAGATGGTGAAGGTTAATTGAGGGTACCGCAGGCTCTCTTGGGACGAGTTACGCGGTGGGAGGCGTTGGAAGTTATTGTTTGTTCACGCATGCACACCGCCCACATTCCAACGCCTTATACCATTCTACCATTGCGAATCTTGTCTCATACATGTCTGAAATCACCCCTCAGCACTGTACAGTAACTCTCTCTTTTTTCGCAAGTACCATACTCGGCACTGTTCTCCCCCGCATCATGTAGCGATCGACGTATCCCTTTGGACGCTGGTGTGGTACAGCGAGCTTTTCATTGAGCCGTGCATTATCATCTCCGCCATAAAGTCACAGCGTTACATATTCTAGCGGGCCCACATGAAGCAAATTGGGATCTAACTGAATCCTTCTCCGTTCTTCTTGCAGAAGATGGATGTCGTGAACAGTCAGCGAATCCCTGCACAGGCCAGTAGCGAAAGACGTTCAGTTTGAGCATTGCTAGGATTGGCCACGATGCACGATGTCGCAGAGGTCCGTGAAATCAAAATCATTTAGATGTGGAGCAATATGGACGCACTATAGTCGCACTAAACATGCCACATTATGGTATGAACCAGGGACTGACGGCGAACTTACCGTGGCCTGTCAAATGGATGATGGCGGCGAATGGTGTCCCGAAGACGGGCGGAAGGGACGATGTGGCGGGCATGCGACCGTGGCCGCGGATTAATTAGGGGAGACACGAGTTTTCCGTGTGCCCTCATCCCTGTTGCTGCGTCAGCCAGCAATATGTAGTGCTACCAATTACTGGCGACAACGGATCTTTACCCACATGTGGCATGTGTTTCGGCGGGGATACTCGACGGCGACAGTCTCCAATGCGTCGTGGGGGAGTATCGCGCTGATAATTCTTCAATTGAACCTAGCAGAAGAGTTGGACCATCTCAACCCCGGCCCCTGCATACAAAGTATGGTCGGTCTCGCCATGTCCACTCCTCATTTCCTGCGTCTGGTCCAGCCGCGCGTGCGACAGCCCCAACTACAGCAACAGGGTGCCCGGAGGCTGTTGATTTGAGCCACTTTCTCCAACTCGACCTCCGCCATATCAGTAAAACTGCTCAGCTACCTAGGAAGCGAACTTCATGTTTCTCTCTTTCTAAAGACCGCATACTATTTCTACCACTTAAGCCTGTGTGAGCTGCATTCGTCGCCCATCCGTCTATATCGAAAGGCGGTGGAGAAATCTATAGCCTGGACATATCATCCTCGAGTAACGCGTTCTGCGACAAACATTGATGCCGAACACTATGTCAGAAACCACGCAACATCAGTCAGCTGCTACTGGGGAGGATAGCAAACCACAAACCCCAGAGACTAAAGAGGCTCAGATTGTGGAATCAGCTACACCGACTGACGACGTCGTCGAGAAGACCTCCACGTTCAGCGGCGAATTTGACCCCAATGACGCCAAGGACCCCAAGAACTGGAGCAACACGCGAAAGCACCTGATCTTCGCGGCGCTTATGTCCAGTTCACTCCTATGTGATGGGTAGGTGGTCGTGCTTGATTATCCTTTGGGACGGTGGGCTAATAGTGACACAGCGGAATGACATGGGGCGCAACGCTCCTATTTCCGCAACATCTCCAATGGCAGATCGAGGTCGACAAAGCAGCTACGAGCATGAACTATGGCATTCTCCTCCAAGGGTTTGGCGGTATATTCGCCGTTCCTCTCATTGAAGCTTACGGGCGGTCCGTCTCCTCACTCCTACATGCTGAACCCAGACTGATATGTTTTGTAGCCTCCCTGTCTGGTTCTGGACCCAGGTTATCACAATGGGCATGGTGATTGGCTGTGTGCTATCTCCGACCTTTGAAATCTTTACGGCCTTCCGCTCTCTGCAAGGCCTCTTTGGTACCATTCCCCAGGTTATCGGTCTCCCCATTATTTACGATATGTACCACCACCGCGACTGGCCGCGAATGATCAATATCTGGGGTACGACATTCCTTGTGGGTCCATTCCTGGGCCCGGCCATTGCTGGCTACATTCTTTACGGGATTGGCAAGTGGGAGAGTTCATTCGCCGTTCTCGCGGGCTTGTATGGCGCGAGCACGCTTGCTATTTTGGCGGTGGGAAGGGAGACCTATTACGAAAAGGGCCTGAACACTCAAGAGACGTCACGATGGAAGTCATTCTTGGGGCTTGGCAACACTGGAACGCTGAATAAACTTTCCACCGTCGTTGAGCAATCCAAGGCCCTTGTTATTATGATCTTCACGCCCCCCATGCTCCTCGTTGGTACGTCCCATCCAAACCCTCTCTCCGTATTACCAAACTTCACCCATCCAGAAGTTCATTCACTAACTCTCATAGGCCTTGCAACAATGGTCAACTTTACGTGGCCTATCGGCATAACTGTCACAATCTCATCATTCCTTCTACCACCCCCTTACCTCCTTACGTCGGTCCAGGATGCGTCTATGCGCTGGGCCGGCATCATTGGCGCCCTCCTCGGATTTGTTTTCGGCTACTTCTTTAACTCTTGGATTTATTTCTCGCCTTCCCAGTCTGGCGTGTCCCGCCGCGCCAACTGGCGCCCCGAGTACCGCCTCCACGGAGTATGGGGTCCGATATTTAGCATGGCTATAGGTCTCGTTGTATACGGACTCACGCTCAACTTCCAGAAGAGCTGGGTTGGTCTTGCCTTTGGCTGGATCCTAGTGAACCTGGGAATGATCGCGTCGACTGTGGCCATTACAGCATTTGCCCTCGAGAAGTATCCAGCTTATGCCACGATCGTCAGTGCGATTATCAACATGTGGCGCACTTGCGGTGGCTTCTCAGTTGGATACTTCCAGCCCAGTTGGATTGCGAGGAGTGGAGTGGGCGTCGTGTTTGGGTTGCAGGCTGTTGTTGTGAGCGTTTGTATCGTGCTTTTCATTACTCCGGTGATTTGGCTGGGGAAGAGGGAAGCGGCGCGGAGAATCGGGTCTGGCGGAGTGGCGTAAATATGCTTATGTACTGGGAGAGTTGTAATAGATTGTCATTTATATAAAGGTGAGGGGTATTTCAGGTTGGAGTGGAGGAGTGATATGTCAGGCGAGACATGATTCCAGGTAGAAGATGGTAGATAAAACAATCCACCTTTCTCACGCGCAAACGTATGGCATGCATGTAGGCGTAGCTTTGACGTTCATTTTCGAATGCCAGCCTTTGTTTGTACCTGTCATGAAATCATTATTGTAAAATATAAAATTATAAGATACACAACGCCATAGAACATACTATGTTACAGTGTAATGCAGACCCGCTACATGCCTCTACTCCACCTTTGCGATGGTAACTCTACTGGATGCTCTATTCCACTAATCTCTGTTGGCGACTTCATCCCACTAACCTCATGCCAGTAGGGCGGCAGCGGCTTCTCATTCGGGCTGGCAGGCATCTCATGCCGGCCCCATGAAAATATACTCGCACGTGAGCGCGGAACATTACTTGCGAACCCTTCTGTATCCTTATCAACTCGCCCTTTTCGCCGCAAGCACACTAGACAGGTGACCAGCATCCCGATCGCTAAAAGGCAGCCTGCGACGCCCACCCCGAGGCCGATTTTCGTGCCACTTGAAAGGCCTCCCGACGTAGGTTCGCTAGTCGAAGCCGGCGATTCAGTAGGTCCTAAAGTTGATGGCGTAATTAGAGAGGTCTTTGTTGGAGGGGATGTGCTTGGTGTCGTAGATGTGCCTGGTGTCATAGATGTGTCTGGTGTCGGAGAAGTGCTTGTCGGCGTAGATGTGTTTTCTAGCGGAGATGTAGTTGATTTTGGTAACGTAGTCGGTGCTGTGGAAGACGGGGATGATGTGGATTTCGAGGAACTCGACTGTGACGACGAGATTGCCTGTCCTAGAACAGCCGCGATCTTGATCCCACTTCCGTCGCTGCAGCAGCTTTTATTCCCGCCACCACAACACCAAGAGCCGTCACTGCATTCAGTCACCGCAACATTTTGTGCAGCGGCGCTGCCATCCACGCCAGCGTCCTGATATCATAATTAGCATGGTCTAGCTCCATCCCCCCAAACAATCGGCGCACTTACACCATCGCTTGCGCAAAGATTAGCTAGGCAATTTGGGCTCTTCCAGGTAGGATCGGTGCAGCTCCCCCGCCAGTATAATGGCGCATTTTCAAACGAGTTTAAGCAAAGCCCATTCTCCTGACATGTATCTGGCATAACGACCCCGCCTGTCCAATTCGTGCCGCAACACATGCTAAACTTTCCGACGACCTGGTTGCATGGTTGGAACGCAGGGTTGGTGATCTCGCTGCCATCGGGGTTATAACATGTTGCCCGCACAATTGCCGGCAACAAAAAGCACGTAAAAAGCGCAGAAACAATAGAGGAGCGCTGCCCCGACATGATTAACGTAGTTGGAAAGGAAAGAAAAACTCGCATCTCGAGAAAGATGCGGACAGAGAGAAAGACATACTAACCGTTGCATATTTGTTTCGAGTCGAAGAACCCCAGATGGACCTGCATCGGGAGGTTAGCGTTTATATTTAGGTGAGCGCTTACGGCTCTGATGCTGACTGGCTTCGATTATATCTCAAAGTAGTAATGTTGCGGGAAGCGCCTAGACTAGGGCGCTTACAGTTTAGCCGTTAACTTAAATGGGGAAAGAACATTAACCTCGTCAACCTTGATCCAATCGGTTAAGTCGTCCGACTTGAATAATCTGTATATAGACGTGCATAACCGCCACACGGGGTTGCTACACTGGTCCCCTTGTAAAAGTGTGGCCTCGCCTCAGGGATGTTTCATTGCCTTGCGCTGATACATTATTTGTGGAGATTTCATAGCACAAATTAGAGACGAGAAAATGGGTTCCAATTATAACGGATACTTACGATATCTATAGCTCTTACTTGGAGCGAAAGTGACATGTTTATCGCCAAACTAGCGGGTAATCCCTCGAGGCGTTTGTTTCGCCCCCGAACTAATAAATCCAATTTATTTCTTACCCCATTAGGCTTCTACAGCCTAATCTCTTAATACCATCAGAACACTCCTTCGCCTACTTGCCCGGGATGTGCAAAGCTACGGCCTTAACATAAGTTCCCGCAAGGAACCACTCCAACACGTGCCGTAATTCTACCTCTGCGTCCAGCATACTCGTATGGATTCTTTAGTTAGTTGTTCGATTTAGAGCCATGAATTCCATAAAATTGTCAGCTCTAACGATTGAAAGTCGCCGATAATTTAATATAAATTATGTCAATATTCATCGCTGCTCTGCACTTGCGTTTTTATAAATCACACGAGACAAAATAGTTCACACTCATTGCGAGCCCGCTATATTGCTCAATCTTGCTCACCTTAAACTTGATACATTGCTCATATTCGTTAATCCTAAGGCCTAGAATCCGCAGAGTCGTGAAGCTGACATATTGTGGTGTAGGGTTGTGCTATTGCTAAACATACCCCCCAAGGTGCCGACCCGCTATAATCCTAGCCCTACGTACCCCGCTGCACCCCAACGTCACCACTAAAGTAACTCCAACCAGTTAATCAAGCAAACGCCAACACGCTAATAAAGTGATAACTTCCCGATCGAGCGCCGCAACAGTCATATCGGCCCCTCGGCGCAGAAGTTGCAGATTCAAAGCTCCGAGACCACCGCGTCAGCAACCATGCCCATGCTTAATATGAAGATAATGAATCAATCACCTCTCGTTGTCTTCCCTCCAAAATGCAGTATATAGCATATAGTTCTCTTCCATGTCTCTCCTTCACAACCTCACCACCAACCTCGTACCCAACTTCTTCACATCCCTTACCAACAACATAACAACTACTGCAGCAACAATGCCTCTCGTAGACGCTCTCATTATTGGCGCTGGCCCTGCCGGCCTGTCTGCGGCCCTTGCCCTTGCCCGCCAGCTGCACACCGCGATCGTTTTTGACAGCTCGCTCTTCCGGAACGCACGCTCAGCGCACATGCACACCATACCGACATGGGATCACAAGGACCCTGCTGCCTTCAGGGGCGCAACGCGCGCCGAGATCTTGGAGCGGTATAACACGATCTCATTTGAGGACCGCGAGATCGCCGCGATCGAGAAGACGACCGTGGGGGACTTCGCGGCTACAACTGCTGACGGAACGGCGTTCACAGGCAGGAGAGTCTTGCTTGCCAGTGGTGTCACTGATTTGGCGCTTGATATCAAGGGATACGATGACTGCTGGGGTCGATCTATGTACGTCCTTAACCCTATTCCAGGCTCCACTTCATCCCTCAATAGAACTAACAACCCCCAGCTACCACTGCCTCTTCTGCCACGGCTATGAAGATGCTGGCAAGCCTTCCTCCGGCGTCCTTGCTCTCGGCGAGAACTCCGTTCCCGCAGTAGCCACTGCCCTCGCCCGCAGTGCCAAGCAAATCACCTCCAAGGTCGTGATCTACACCTCAAACAACCCCACCGTACAGGCCTCCATCGCCGCCCTCCTCGGCCAAGACAATACCGCCATCACCACCGACGACCGGGAGATCACCTCCCTCGCTCCTGGCGCCGAAAACAACGGAATCACTCTCACCTTCGCAGATGGAAGCACAGTTCAAGAGGCGTTCCTTGCGCACAAGCCGCCTACAAAGCTCAATGGTCCGTTTGCGCAGCAGTTGGCATTGGAGTTGGCACCTGGAGGGGATATCAAGGTAACGCCACCATTTGGGGCGACGAGCGTCAAGGGTGTATATGCGGCGGGAGACTGCGCAACGCCGATCAAGAGTGTCATACAGGCGATGCATATGGGGACATTTGCTGGGGTGGGGATTGCGCATGACTTGCAGGCCGAAGGGCCGAAGTTGTAGATGCGACGAGGCGTGAATGAAGATATAACTTGGTTGTTGATTGTATAGGCCCTCGAGTGTGGCAAATTGCGATGAGTTCACGGTAGACAGTTTAGAGAACAACAATACCTACGACATTGGCTCCCACAGGAGAATAAATTTGGGATCACACACCACCATATTCAGTGCCCGTAAATTTCGTTTATGTTATCTTTTGATTCGTATTTCTCTTATATTTCCTACAAGTAACCCTATGCAATTCGCACATGAACTCTTTCATCCAAAACATGGTATGATGCTCCAAACGGTACTTACAATAACCAACCCACTGGAAATACCAGTATGCATATGACCCCAATGCCCCCCTATCAAATCTACGCAACCCACCCATCAGACCCAACCATAAACCACACCGCTAGGCCAACGAGCCCGCACATGCCTGCCGTCAGCATACCCGCCGCCGCTCTCCCCGCAGTTGTCACCTCGATCGACCCGCGAACTTTGGCCGCCGTATCCACTGAGTCACCATAATCACCTAGCGATGTGCCGCCCGTATCGTTAGTAACCAGGTCCCTCGCGCCAGTCACCAGCAGCGCGCCCATGACATCCATGGCGCTCATCTGCTGGCCGACGCCCTCGCGGCCGTCCGTGCTACCCTCGTACCAGCGTAGGCCGCATGCGGCCCCGACGGCGCCGGTGATGCACTGCTTGGCAGCGGCGACAGCGGACGTGGTGAGGAGGGGCATGATTTTCGGCGCGAGGGAAGGGATGAGGCGGGTAGTGGCGCCGAGCCACCGGGAGAGGTAAGCCTTGAAGGACATTTGATCGATATTGCAGAGGGGCTCGCCGGGGCTGGCCTCGCAGGGCTCGTACATGATGCCCGTGTCTTTCCAGAAGAATTGGGTGGTTGCCTTATCGAGAATGCGGGTGGAGCGTTCGAGCCACTTTTCGGAGTTGTTGGTCTGGGTGGATGGGTTAGTAGGGGTGCTCCGTGGGGGAGGATGGGGATAAGGCAGAACATACGAATTTATACATGTTCGCAGCGCCGTGCAGCCAGATGCCCGCGTTATAGGACCACTGGGTGTGATCCAGCTCCGTGCAATTCAAGAGATCGCTGCTGCCATCAAATACATCTCCCTTCTCGTTGATGAGACCGACCGACTCGACCCAATCCCACGTCTTCTCCGCCCACTCCGCATATGTCGTGTTGCCGGTGTAGACCGCGAGCCTGCTCGCAATGTTGAACATGGCGCCGTTGCTGATGCTGTTCTTGTAGTCGTATCCCTTGTTGAAGACATAGACTTGCCACTTCAGACCGCCGCCGCAAGTCTCCGTGTCCCAGCGACCCGATTGCAAGTTGAAGACGGCCTGGGCTAGCGCGAGCCACTGCGGCTGATCCTCGGGGGGGTTCTGAAAGTTGCGTTCGGCAGCCATCATGGCAGTCATGCCCCAGAAGCCCTGATCGTCGTTACCCATGGATTTGGAAGCGTTGACGGGCATGTAGTTGCGGTCGTCGCCGGCCTGGTGGACCAAGGCTTGCTCGACTATGTCGTTGTAGGTCGTGTCGTTTGTGTAGTACCAGTAGTCTATCATGGCTCCGAACATAGCTCCTGCTTCCCACCAGTAGTATGGATCCGGCAGGTAGCCAGGCGTGTCGCCCGGTTGGTTACCAGTGTAGAATGACATCAACTTCTTAGCCACATCGGATGTGGCGGATTTAATTGAAGCTGGAAGGACCGTTAGCACTGCGCAACTTATCGGAGACGCAGCAGAGAGCAGTACCAGAAGAGGTGGGGTCAAATTCAACGGCAGCGGCCAGTTGAGCGCCACCAAAGCAAGCTGCTGCCGCGAGGCGCGCGACGCTCCATAACTTCATGATGGGCGGATGCGCGAGTATGTATGTTCCGACGAAGAGCTAATAGGTACAGAAAGATCGAGGCCGGATGGGTCGGAGAAGTCGGGGTTCGCAGGCAGCTTCGGTCAACAGAGCATTGTCGTCACAACGGAGTCTTGGAGCAAGTGTCGGAGAGATATGGCACACCGAGCGAGTTCACGTAGTCGCAGGAGCAAGAGCTCAAAGGAGCCAGGGTATAAAGGAATGAAAAAACACAGAGAAAGACAGGAACGAGCAAGAGAAAGTGAGATGACGTTGGTATGGTAGTATGAAGTAACAGAGAGTAAGAGAGATCCAAGTCCAATACTTGGGGACGAGACAAACACACGCTCCATCGCCAAGGCGCGGCATTGCTGGGCTGGTGGTTGTGCCGCGTATGTAGGGTATCGCAAATAGCGATACGGCCTCGTATGGACTGCACATTTGCGGTACCAAGAGGCAGGAGATGGGGACCCAAGGAAATATTGTGCACGCACTGGAGTAAGGGGATGGGGTTGGGTTTGATGAGTGTGCAGGAATAGGAGTGGATACCAGGCCTTGGTCGGAGTTATTGGTCTCATGGAGAGTAGCCAAGAAGGCCAAGAGACAGGGTGGACATACGACGGCCGAGACAGGTTAGAAGAGAGGGTGCTGTGCTTGTGAAGAGGAGAAAGGTGAATTTGGTATGAGTTGGTTAGGATCGTTGAGAGCAAATGCGTGGTTGTTATATTCTTTTATAGAGTCGATTTCTGACATGATGTTGATCGATTGTCGTCTGGAGGAGATCTCTACTGTCAGTGACAGTAGACGCGACTTGCTGTCAGATTAAAAGATGTGCGGTCGCGACTTCCATAAACGCTCGCTTGGCGCTAATTCCCAAAGCTTGGCAGTTCCATATTCTGCGCCCATGCACATCTAAAACAACCAGAGTGGCAGCCCCGAATGAAAGATTACGGCGGTACGACAACGGAGTTCAGTGCAGAATTGGCGCAGAATGGGCCAAAAGTCGTCGTGAGCAGCGAGGCTGAGCATCGTGTAGTGTTCGGTTAGCGCTTAGTGCTTGTCCCAACGCGAATAGGGGCATTGGCATCACTTCAGTCTGGAATAGAGATCTCATCACTGGTGTTACATCCATTGCAAACGGCTCAGGTTGCTGCTGAGAGAAGTGATATGGGATCACGTGGGCATCTGTATATCACTCCCTAGAGAGAAGCTTCAGAGAACAAAGGATTCACAAAACACAGGCTTCACTAAACCCAGGCTTTACAGAACACAGGCTTCACAGAACACAGGCTTCAGAGAACACACGCTTTACAGGACACAGGCTTCGGACCTCACAGAGCAGAGTCTTCACAGAGCACACCACACTTCCTTCCCATGGCGATCTTGTGCCCACTCATACATCCGCCAAGGTCACCGAGAGACATCAGATTAAGACCAGAACGACCACAGCACAATACAACCCAAACACACCAAAATTAATGTAAGATAGTAATGTCATTTAGATACTATAAGCCTGCCCACATACATACACACATCAATGCATATAATTACAGATACCCTCCCGCTTTTAATCCGGGTATCACCAAAATCTCCCTCCGTCTAGTTTCCCCCAGCCAACTCTAACCACTCTACAACTTCATTCCCAGAATCTCGTGCACCTTCAGTGCCTGCCTGATGCTCAGATCCAACATGATCTCCTCGCTACCACCTGGGATGGCGTACGCGCGAACGTCACGGTACAGGCGCTCGATCTTGCCACCCTGGCCACCACGGCTGTACGACAGACCACCGAAGATCTGACTGGCCTCGCGGGCGCAGTACTCGAAGGTGATGGTGCTCTGGGCCTTGAGGCCGGCGATGGCGCCACCGAGCTTGAGCATGGCCTCGGTCTGGTCCATGCGCTGGCACTGGAAGATGATGTTCTCGAGCCATGCGTACGAGGCCTCGATCTGGCGAGCCATGTGTGCGAGCTTGAGACGGATGACGGGGTGCTTGATGAGGGTCACGCCGAAGGTGCGGCGCTTGTGGGCGTAGGTGACACACTCGGAGTAGCAGATACGCGAGAAGCGGATGCACTGGATGATGATGCCGATACGCTCGTGGTTGAAGTTGGTCATGATGACCTTGAAGCCCTGGTTCTCCTTGCCAATCAGGTTCTCCACGGGGACCTTGACGTCCTCGAATGTGATGTAGGTGGTTCCCGAGGACCACACACCCTGGCAGTCCATGCGGCGCGTCGTCACGCCACCAGCCTCGCGCTCAATGAGCAGCATGCTGAGTCCGTTCATGCCGGGCTTGCCGGTACGGACGGCGACGGTGAAGTAGTCGGCCCAGATACCGTTGGTGATCCACTTCTTCTCACCGTTGACGATGTAGTGCTTGCCGTCCTCGGTGAGCTTGGCCTCGCAGCCCAAGTTGGCAACGTCGGATCCTGCGTCGGGCTCGGTGATGGCGAGGCATACGCGCTTGTCGCCGTTGAGGATGCCGGGGAGAATGCGATCCTTCAAGGCCTGTTGGCCGAAGTGCATGATAGGCGGGCAGCCAATACCGAAACCTCCAATGACGTTCCAGACGAAACCTCCAGAGGCGGCGCGGGACAGCTCATCGGTGACAATCAGCTCGTGGAAGAGATCCCACTGCTCCGGGGCGACGGAGGCGACGCGGTTGTTGGTGTATTCGGTAGGGAAGTTGTCCGAACCCATCAGGCCGGCCAGGTATCCGCGAGTGCCCATCTCCTTGTAGATGCTGTTGGGGACCTCCTTGGCCTCGTCCCATTCAGTCACGAATGGCTCGATCTTCTCCTCAACCCAGGCGCGGACCTCGGCGCGCAGGGCGACGTGGCTCTCGTTGTGGTATGGGGAGTGGTACTAAAATCGGGTTAGCGCATTGCTCAAGGTATGGCTGAAATGCGAGTACGTACAGTTTGGTACCACGATGGGTCAGCGTATGGGATCAAGTCACCGAACTCCTCTAATGGCTCGTATTGCGATTTGTCGAGTTTGGCGACGGTGGTTGTGGCAGCCGGCTTAGCAGCTGCTACTGGTGCCGGCGCTGGGGGAGGTGGTGGTGGTGCAGCGGCCTTCTTGGTGTCCAAAGATCCAACCTGGAGCTTTGCCTTGTACTTCTTGAGAATGCCGGCTACGACGAATTAGTATTTGCGCGATGGTGAAGAGGTGAGTGGGGTCATCGTACCATTGTGGTATTTCCAGAACTGCTTCGAGGCGTCCTTTCCGGCGACCCTGGAGAGGATCTTCTTTCCACCTGGAATTAATCGGTTAGTGTCGATTCAGTTTGTCGATAACCAAGGGTCAGGACAAACCTGGGTGGTCGTCTTGGAACTTGGTCAGGTCGTAGACATCCTCGTCGACGATGATGAAGAGGTCGCTGGCCGAGTTATGCGCCGCAACATCGGCGGTGGTGAATGTTTTCGACATGATGTCTTGGGTATGTAATCGCTACAAGTCTATAGTAAAATCTTTCCCGAAATGAAGGAAAGCCTATAGAGAACAAAGAGCGGTATAGCAAGAGGAGGAAAGGAAAAAAAGAAGCCGTCAGGAATGGGGATTATTCATATATCAAGGCCTCGGCGGAAACACAGGGTAAAAGGTCAGCGTTGGAGTGGCTTTCACATGCTCTCATGACCCCACACAGTTATGTATGGAGATGGATACAATGGAGAACAATGCAGGGATTCCCCCCCGTATTTAAGTTCCGCCGTCACCGGATTCTGGTTGCATCACATGGCAGATTACGTCGTTGTGGTCACAATCAGTCCAACCAGCCTTTGTGCTCGAGTACGTATCTCTTTTACTGTAATCGGAAATGACTTGTGGCTGCACAAAGTAAATATTCAGTGTAATAGAGTGTAATAGAGTGTAATAGAAGGCTTCTTATTGGTCCAGGGTGAGTTTCATAAATATAAATTCCATGTTATGCTTTATCGGGACCCTCCGACACAATTCTGGCATGTGAATGCTTCTGTCGATTCCTAGGCCCGCTATGGATATACCCTAAACCCATTGTAGACTAGTATATAAACAGTTGCCTCGGCAGACGTGGTATTTGCAATGCCCTTCCTCACAAATGTTAACAAATGTCAACAAATGTCACTGAATCGTGCAGACGAGGCTACGACTAAATCAAGCAACTCCCGCGGGATATATGGAGATTATCTCCAGCCTTAATTTCCGTTAGAGTGCTAAGAGCAATGCAAGCGGGGAAAGAGCCAGTTACCCCATCTCCCCAGCTTTCCTCGCCGAAAGGGGCATAGCGTCACCGAGTCCAAAGCTCGACGCGAGGCTCAACGCGTCTAAAATACTGTCGATTTTCCGTCTATTTACGTTACTGCTCATCACGACCACCACCCGCCCACAACGCGAATCACCTCGCCGCCACCACGAACGAGAAATGCCCCATCATGCCCCAAAAACTTAGCCAGCTGCGCGTTCCCGCCCTGCCCATCCCGATCCCCACACCGCGCGCCGTCCTACGCGCCTCTCCGCCTCTGGCCGCGCTCACGAAAGCCTCCCTCTCGAACCGGCATCACATCCGCGTGCTGCTCTCGCTCTTTGCGTCGCGAAACCTGCTGAAGTCGCTGCTCACGTTTCGGCCCGTCAACCGGCGTACGCTAAAACCAGGCGTCCCAATCTGGAAAATGCTTCTCCAGGCGCTCTGGGTGGCTGTCTGGCCAGGTGTGATCCAGGGTCTTGCGAAGCTCATCATAAAGGACCCGGTAGGCACCGGGATTGAAGTGGAGGCCTGTGAGGATGCTGTCAGCGATGGGGATGATGGGGTTGAAGTTGAGGTTCCGGCGGGATGACAGGATGACCAGCGACGAAAAGATTATACATACCATCGGAGAGCAACTCAGCAAAGGCGGGATTCTTATCCGTCTTCAGACTACCAGGGAGCACACCTTCGCCGGTCCACCCCGCCCGCGCCATCAATGCGCTCCAAAGATCGCAAACGGCAACCTCCCTCCCCTCTGCTCTCAGCGCCTCCCCAACGGCCTTCCCAGCTTCAGCATACGCCCGCGCGTTCTCGGCGCTGCGCCCGCGGTCAACACGTCCATCCGAGCGCGCCTCCTCGGGGCGCTGATACTCGTCCACGGGAGGGGTGGTGATGATAACGATGCGCGGGTTGTGCGCGAGGAGGAGTGGGTGGGAGAGGATGGCGAGGAGGTTCTCGCGGTAGGTTTGCAGCGGGACGTGTTGGTGGCTGACCCCACCGAGGTGACAGGAGTCGTTGGCCCCGAAGAGGAGGGTCTGGCGACGGGTTAGTGGGGGTTTGGAGGGAAGACGGGGGATATACCATGTAGTCGATTTTGGCGGTGGTGGGAGGAGGGAAGATGTACTCAATCATGGCGAGAGCCTGGTCGGTGTTGTATCCACTGGAGGTGTTGGCAAGGGACGCGCTGGTGATCAGGGGACATACCTAAGGCCGCGGTCCACGACATCCAGGCGACGCATATAATCTGTAGGACACCAGTCAGCCGGACTGATGGAAGTAATGTCCAGCAAAAGCGTCTCCGTTTGCTCTCACACGTGACTAGATCGGGGAAGCGTACCATGAGCCAACTGAGGGCCTAGAGCAAATCCCTTAGCCTGATCAAAGGCGCCCTGAGTGATAGAGTCGCCAAAAAGGAGGAACTGCTTGTACGGGAGCTGCGATGCTATTAGCTCATTGATCTGATTTTTACAGGAGAGCGGCCTCAAACGAACCGTAGGAGCTGTAGCAAGAATTTCTTTTGCGGGGGCCTTGAAGGGGACCATGTTGGCGATCTCAGATATCAGAGCGGGGAAAGGGACAGATAAGCCGTGGGCTTTTTCAACGATACCAAAGGGCGAGGAGGGGTTAATGGAGAGAAGAGGAGGAAGTGATTATAAACTGGGAGTGGGAGGCAGAGATATAGATATATGGCCAGCAAGTTTGCTGGCGGGAAGTTTGTGTTTGTGTGAGAAATGTTTGTCAGAGATGGTGTGCACAGTCTCACCGTTATGGTTTTGGAGGGGTAGATTGATAAATTCATGGCAAGTCGCCATTTCGGACAAAGTAGATCCGCCAGCGGAGGAACAGAGAGTCCGATACGCATTAATATATCCTCACATCGCCCTTACGCACAAATAGTCTAGTATAAAATCACATTTTCCCTATTTCCACATAAAGGAGGCTATCCCACAAAGATCTCCTTGGGATCCGCATGTTCCACCCATCTCGCGTGCGACGACAGGGTTTAATTGTTCCATTGGCCTTCTCCCCCGGATTGGGTCTCAGGTAACTGAATAAGCGATATTAGCAAAGGCAAAAAAAATGGCAAAAAGGGAAAAAGCCACGGTTTGATCGGCAGCGTGGACCCCTAAACAGAACCCTGAAACTGACGCCCTGGAGCCTTCAAGATCCCTATAATTTCGGGCCAAACAAGGTAATTGGAGAATGGCTGGGCGCGTCTCTCTTGGTAACGGGAGAGAAGCTAGATGCGGCTTCTAGAGCGACCAAACGGGTCTGTGATGGAGCTCCATCTGGATGAGCGCTCCGGCTCGTAGGGACCACTTTGGGCGAGTTTGAAGCTGACGGGTAGCTGACAGGACAGGAGTTGGTCCTGTCGTGGAGCACAGCAGAAGACTGTGCTTTGCTTGCTCCGAGACACCAAGGCGACGTGGAGCTTCTGGAAGACGATAGGGTAAATAACTGTAAATAACTGTACAGAGTAGTAGCTGTCATGGCATGAGAAATCATCGCGACGAGCTCCAAGTCCGGACACCCCGAATGTCTCACAAAAAGGGGGATATGGATATGAATAGCTATGGAGACTCTAGAATGACGCTGGTGGTGCATGGTAAACAAAATAGATAAATTGCAGAGCTAGGCCCCAGAGCCTAAACCAACAAATGCCAACATATATTAGCATTCCCAGGTCTTATGCAGCCTCACATTCCGCATCACAATCACATTCTTCATCGCCCGAGCTCATCTCCGAGACGACGCACGCTCTTATCCCGTACATTCCTTTCCCCTTCCATTTTGCGCGTGCCTCGTGCTACCTTTCCTTTCAACTCCTCTATCCCCTTCCCGACGCGACCACCCAACCCTCCCACCTTTGAATCCTGCAGTTTCCATCACACCTTTCTCGTCGCATTTTACCCGCCCTACTGTACACGATTGCACGGCCACCAACAGACCACCAGGCGAAACGTGCCAAAACACCCAATTTAGCCAGCCCAACGAAGTTCTAGCCAGCCTAACCAAGGCGCCCACTGTCAGCTGCTTGTGTGCTCATAAGCTCGGTATCCTGCAGCAACCGGCGCCACGCTACTGCACTGCACAGTACCTGACAGAACCCCTTCGACGATCTCAGCGCGCGGCCAACGCACATCGCGAGAGAACGACAGCGACGAGCCATTGAATCGAGAGGAGTGTTTGCGATTTCGCCTTTACGCAGTAGCTACGATCTGTTGAACTGTTTACACGACTGACGAAACGGCGAAACGAGCTACGAGACATAGCCGGCAAAGGGATACCACAACAACACGAGCTTCTGCGCGCAGACGCGAAATACTCGAATTGAACAACCAGCGCCGCCCACAACGCGGGCGGCTCGCCCAGCACTCACTCTCGTCTTCACCTCGCGCATCGCTCACCTCGGCAAACAGCCTATAATCCCGACCCACGATGCCCGGCCCGGCCCCCTCCCCACAACCCATCGCCATAACACTCTTCGGCGCGGGCGGGAGCGGCAAGTCGTCGCTAACGCTATCACTCGTACGTAACGCCTTCACCTCGACGTACGACCCGACGATTGAGGATAGCTATAGCATAACGCGGCGGGTGGACGGCGTGGAGTATGTGATTACGATCACGGACACGGCAGGGCAGGAGGAGTACCGCGGGCTGTGGGCGCAGGAGGCGCTGCACGCAGATGGGTTTGTGCTGGTGTACGACATTACGAGCCGGCGGAGTCTGGAGGCGTTGGGTTGGTTTGAGGCGCTGGTGCGGGTGGAGGGGGAGTGTCGGGAGGAGAGGGCAGAGACGGCGCTAAAGCGACGGATCGAGGGCAGTGAGCCGCTGACGAGGAGTACAACGCGAGTCGGGCGGTCGAGGCGTGGCACGGGGACGACGGTCGTGAGCGAGGCATCGGAGTTGCGGCCAGTCAAGATTGTGGCGGGGAACAAGGTTGACCTGGCGAGTTCTCGACGGGTGCCGGCGCGGGAGGGGCTGGAGTGGGCGCGGCGGCATGGGTGCGGGTTTATGGAGACGAGCGCGCGGGAGCGAGTTAATGTGGAAGAGACGTTTGGGCTAATTGTGCGACGGGTGGTGGAGGCTCGACGGGAGGAGGAGCAACAGCGGCTAGAGGAGGAGTATGCGAGGGCTACTGCGGAGAGGGAGGACCGGAGGGATAACAGGCGGTATACAGTCGACTGGACGGAAGAGAGCCTGCGATACCAGCGCGAGCAGGCGAAGCGACATGAGAGGGAACGGGCGGAGCAAATGCCGAGGAGAGATGCGGGAAGGAGCGGGCAGAGTCAAGACCAGCGCGAGAAGAAGATACGGAGGAGGAAGTCGGAGGCAGGAGTTGGTGTGAGACATGCAGTGACAGCGCCGTTGAGCCCTCTGGAGATGGAGGGGAAGCGAATGAGGCTTCCAATACCACAAGGGGATATTGGGCCTCCGAAGAAGGGCTGGGGTTGGCTGCGGTGCTGGTGATATCCGAGTCATCACTGTTGCGCGAATTTTGCACCAATTTTACTTTCAGCTGTATACCATGAGCCGGACGACAAGAGACTCACCATTTTACGAGCGAAGCGACTGGCGTCCGATTCTACCATTTATTTACTGATCTAGGCATCACTTTTTTATATTACGGGTTTTTATGTTGGGATAAGCGGGGTTTGTTTTGATCGGACGGGAAGGCGTGGCCATTTTTGTATAAGAACTGTCTGGATTTTTTAGGGGGGAAAAGGGAAATGGGGGAGTTCGCTAGGTTGTCTTTTTTTGCGGGGGGATGGGGTGTACGAAAAAAAAAAAAGTTGGGAATATGTGACGGGCGAAACAGGACGATGTAGAAGGTAAATATATATGAGTCAGGGCTTCAAGGCCATTAGATAGAGGGCAAGGCTTTCGTCATAAAAGATCACAGAGTACGAAAACATTGACTTCATAGGTATAACTGCCCGTCTATCTACTTTTAATCATCCCGGCATTTGCACCCGTTCCCTTGCCACGGACAAATTTCGTCTCCCCCTTCGTCTTTCCCGCCGCAAACTTTTCTCTCGCAAGCTGAATCGCCGACTTTCCATCTCCGCCTTTTCCTTTCACTGGGCCCTTCCCAGTCTTTGCAGGAAATGGCTTCTTCGCCTCCGTGGCGTCACCTTCGTCCTCCTTCGCCGCCACGGCAACCGTCTTCCCTCCTTCTCCCTCCTTAACCTTTGCAATCCACTCCACCTTCCTCCTGACGAAGAGTTCCACCATCCAATTCCTCAACACCACTCTTCCCACCCAGTCTTCGCGCAGCTCAGCCATCGAGTCGGCAAGGATACTGCAGATGCGCTCCTTCAGCATCATCAGCCCCTGTGTGCCATCCCAGAACGCGTCGAGGGCATGCGAGCCCGACTTTGACGTCGCGAGCGTGACGATCGACGCTGGGTCCGCGAGGAAGATGTTGACCAGCTTACGGCGGAATGGAGCATTGTTGGCGCTACCCGGGTTGCTGGGGGAGGATGGGTCGGTGGGGATCAGGGCCGCCTGGAGAATGTGAGATGTCGTCGTAGCGCAGGCGAGGTGGAGGAGGGTGGGGAGGTCGAGGCACAGGAGAGAATCCTGGATGAGGGTGGCTGGGAGGCCTGGAATGGCGAGCATGGCCTGTGCGAGGAGAGAGCCGTGGAGGGTGTTGAGATCTGGGCGGGGTTCTGCTTTCTCGGTGGTTTCTTCTTCGGATGGGGCGGTTTGTGGGGTTGTGTTGGTCATTTTGAGGAGGAGAGTCGCGGGGTCGTTGCCGTATGCTTCTGCGATCGCGGTTGTGATGGCAGCAGTGCTCTTCTCGGCGCGTCGTGCGGATGTGCGCTCAAGGAGGGTCTTGAGGATGGTCGTTCGGGATCGCTCGACGAGACTGGGGATTTGAGGGATGATGGAGGTGGCTGCCTCCTCGAGGTCTTCGCGGGAAACGCGCTCGAGGACTTTGATGACGACGTAGGTTGCAATCTCGTTGCGAGCCAACGCGCCGATGCGGTCTTTGAAGGTGGAGCGGTATATTTGTTTGAAGAGCTTTCCGGGGGCGTACGTGACGAGGGTTTCGAGGAGGCGAGAACCAATCGACTCGTATATGAGGCCGCTCACGAATGCTGCCGAGGCGGAGCCCTCAGTTTCGATGTTGTCGGGGAGGAGTTTTCTCAGGATGGAGCCGGATGCTTCTGGGGCGAGATCTTTTGTCTTTGTCGGGCGGGTGAGCTCCAACTCGAGGAGGAGTTGGAGGGCGGGGTTGGCAGTTTGGTGGCAGGACAGAACCGGAATGGACGTCTCGTCGAGGATGGCAGAAGTGTCGGAGATGAACTTGTTGACTGCGTCTTGGAACGAGGATGGGACGGCGCGCGCTTCCAAGCTGAGTTCTTCGGCAGACGACTTGAAGCCGGGGGTTGTGACGTTTTCCTTCTTTCGGCTCTGGAGGAGGGTTTTTGTAGAAGATTTCGCGAGTGGTTTTCCTGAGAGGACGACAAGGAGGACGCGAAGGGCGTGGGATGCGAATCGGTCGTTGAGGAGGAATCCGATTTGTCCTTCGAGTTCGTTCAGGGTGTAGAGGAAGGAGTTCTCCATCGACACGTAGACTTCGTCAGTTGGTGCAGGCTCATCTTCGGTGAGTTCCTGCGTGACTATCGGCGCAGAATGGATGAAGAGCGTCTCGCAGCAATGACTGGCGAATCGATGCTGGATCAAGTGTAGGAACTGTCCGCTGAACTTTTGGAACAGCGTCTTCTTCTGCGCCGCCGTGCTCAGCAGGATCAGCCTCTCCATCAGCCGCGAGCACGACTGGCTGTTGGCAATCTTCAGTTCCTTCCCCTCTGCCTCTTTGAAGACGTTGGCGAGGAACAGCGACCGGTCTTCGTCGGACGGGAAGTCATTGAGTTCGAGCAGTTCGTCCGCGCGACGAAAGTATTCTTGTTCTTCTTCGGCGAGGAGGCCGTAGAAGGGGCGACCGTCGGTTTCTTCGGTGAATGGCGGTGGGATGAAGGTGTCGGTGGTGTCGCCAACAAAGGTCATTCCACCAACTTCGAGAGCGGGCCGCTTGCCCACAGGCTCCTCGTTCGCATTCGCCTCCCTCTTGCGCTTTCCCTCGCCGCGGCGACCACGTTGTTTGTTTTCTTTCGGCATCGTTGCGTGGGAGGTGGTGGTCGTGAAGTTTGATCGCACTTATCTTGCGATTGGAACTTTTCTGCCGGGCGGTGTTGGATGTTGTAGTTAGTTGCGATCACGTGGCTGTGATCCTAATTGCGACTACTCAAATTAACGTGGTCGCAATTGCGATCGCAACTACAGGATTGCGACGGAGCTTGACTAGAAATACGAACTCGATCACATTAGCAGTATCTTGTACGCACTGGCGGTCGACCTGAACTGCCTCGATGCTAACGACCCTGAACAGAAGTCAGCGGTTTGCCTGCTTGCTGACTGCAATATAGCGCAACGGGCATATGGGTCATTACAGGCAACGTTAGGGATGACCCTTTACCTCTTGGCATCCCACCTAACGTATGGGGACTTTACGTCGCTGGGGCTGCCCCGATTCCTCTAGGATCATGTCTTCGCTGTGATGAAGGACAACATGAGTTTTCAGAATGACGGGGCGGACATGCTGTCGTGCGACTGGAGAGCAACGTCCTCGGTAACATTCAGAACGTTGCGCTTAGATTGGCTCCATAGCCATAGTGGACATGCAGTCCTTGTTAATAGACTTTCTCATACTTCCAACGTTCAACTCTGAGACTAGATTCGGGCTTTAGGGTCCTTCGACACATCAAATGGCGGCCGTTTGCAAAATGATATTTTGGACCGGTCTTGGAAGCCCTTTACTCCAGACGAAGCTGGAAAGAAACAAAAGACCATGCGATGAACCACGAGGCAATATGATGCAGTAGATTTGAATCACGCGACGGCGACCCGATACCTCATCCTTTAGGCCTCGACAGATCTCAGATCAGCCGATACGGATACAATTGTAATGACCACCTATTAGAATCATTGATGACATCACCTCTAGGCTGCCAGACGCTGTCCAAGGTAAGTGCTTGGCCGAGATTGCTATAAGAAAGCATCCAACTCCTACTAGTATTAGGAAGTTGAATACCTGGCTATTTCTATTCACGCAAAATTGAGAACATTCTACGAAGACCATAACATTTTCTTTCCATTCCATCATCCTCGGACTTCTAGCGGCTATGTGGAGCTTGCAGACAGTGCCTTTAAAACCCGATACTAGGGTGTCTGAGGCGGACCAGCGACAGGTTCCTACCCACCTAAAACTTACGAACACCGTTGAACATAAGGTTACATGATTTATGTACGGTCATTGACCGACCGGTGGGAAGCTGATCTGTGGGCGCTATACGACAAGATGAGCCCGCCGAGTGATTTCATCTGGTATGACGAGCATGGGCCATGGGAGAGTAGTCGGATATCGAGAGCGGTATCCAAATGGACCCTTCACTACATAGGCCGGCGGATCACGCTCCAGGATTGGCGGCACGTTGCGGTTGCAGAGGAAGGAACATACAGGGTGTCACTGCCAGTTAGGGTTGTTGGAAACGGAATAGAAGAGCTATCTAGAGTCCTAGATGAGGTGAAGACCGTCAGTGGGGAGAAGGCGGTCGTAACACTGTAATGTTACTTTGTGCACGATAGGACAAGAATGCTAGATGGCACATTGCCACTCTCAAATGGGTTTGGCATAGTTGGTGTAATGTTACCTGTACACACTTCCTACATACTCTGTCTAAACACCGTCAAGTGAAAAGTCACACTCTTAAAGGCAAGTCTTGGTGATAGTTTTCATGCATTCCAAAGCAGCAGAACTGTGGTATTATATTGTTATAGATATTTTAGGCCCACCATGCCATAATAGAGAATATATCTAACTATTTAGAGCAGCTCAACGATCTGCAAGTAAAACAAGTCGCATCATAGTAGTTGAACAATGGGTTACCAACGTTGCTATTAAAAGCCTTCGGTCCATAATGTAAGTTGCAATTTTTCCCCTGGATAAAATAGATGTTTGTACAGCACAATGTTGCCAGGCACTTTGCGCTACAAGCAGCAAGACTTGCAACATAGCTACTACCAGAACCATATCCAATAATAGTTCCAGCATTAGCAGCGGCAACTGAAGACCCCTTACCTCCACAAACAGCGCCTGAGGGAGTTGGCGAGGCGAGCCCAGAGACTGTTTTGCAAGTAGGTGTAGGTGCAGCTGATGTTGTAGTACAGCTACTTAAAGCCCTACAAGTGAAACAAGAAGCGTCGTAGAAATCATACAGCGGGTTTCCAACGTTGCTATTGAAAGCGTTTGGTCCGTAGTGCAAGTTGCAACTCTTGCCTTGAATGAAGTAGATGTTTGTACAGCACGAAGTTGCAAGGCATTGAGAACTGCAAGCAGCAAGACTTGCTACGTAAGGGCTACCAGCGGCATATCCAACAATAGTTCCAGCATTAGAAGCGGCGAGTGAAGAGCCCTTACCTCCACAGATAGCGGCTGAGGGAGTTGGTGAGATGATCCCAGAGACTGTTTTACAAGTAGGCGTAGTTGAGGTTGAGGTTGAGGTGCAGCTTAGTAGAGCTCCACAAGTGAAACAGGAAGCGTCGTAAAATCCAAACTGGGTACTTCCAACACCCTGATCAAAAGCGTTCGGTCCATAATGCAGATTGCAGGCAGATCCTTGAATGAAATAGACATTCGTACAGCAGGAAGTTGCCAGACACTGTGCACTGCAACTAGCAAGAGATGTAACATAAGGGCTGCTACTACCATATCCTATAATAGATCCAGCACCTAGTGCAGCATGCGATGTGCCTTTAAGTCCACAAGTGGCGCTTGAGGGAGTTGGCGAGGCGAGACCAGAGACTGTTTTACAGGAAGGTGTAGATGTCGTCGTGTGAGCTGTGGAAGTGGGTGTAGCTGCTGTTGAGGTCGAGGTACAGCTCAGCTCTCCACAGGTAAAGCAGGTCGCATCGTAGTAACTGAACGATCCGACACCACTCAAAAGAGCCCTAGGACCATAATGCAAGTTACAATTGCTGCCTTGGATGAAAAAGACATTTGTACAGCAAGAAGTTGCCAGACATTTTGTGCTACAAGCGGCAAGACTTGCAACATAAGGACTGCCAGCGGCATATCCAGCAAGGGTTCCAGCACCGGATAGCGTGTATGAACTACCCTTCAGTCCACAAACGGAGTTTGCAGGTGTTGGTGAGGCCATTCCAGAAACTGTTTGACACGTAGTCGGGGGTGGTGATCCAACGACTCTTGAGGATCCCTCAAGCCAGGCCATTACCGTAGACGTGAATCCATTCACATTGTTCGAGGCGTACGTGGGCGTTTCCCCCAATGGACTAATCATTTCAAGTGCCCCCTTTGTCATCAAATTGTAGATCCAAAGATCAGAGCTGGATTCGATATTGATTAGTCTGGTTTGGCAATTTTCTGTATTCAAGCAATCTTGCGAGTAGCCATTAAACCAGCTGTAGAGCCCGGCACTGTAGATGTAAGTTGTTGCTGAATTGACGATGTGAAGCGCCCATGAGACAGCACAAGTAGTTGAGGTAGAAGTACAATCAGAGAAGCTCGGGTCGTTCGCAAAATTTCCTAGAGTGAAAGGAAGTGGCGCTTTAGGTGCGGGTTGGAAATATGGTGATTCAGTTTGTATCAAGCCGAGGAATGTTGTCTTAGCATTAGAGAGTGCATATTGATATAGCACATTGTGTTCAGATGCGGTGCCCCATAGCCACGTGGGTCCTTTACTCTCAATGAGAATACCTATACTATTGAATTAAACCTATCGTTTAATATGGGACGAAGGGTTGAAAAGAAGATTAGTCATGAGACAGGATGGAACACTAACCTCTTCCAGAATAGACGTCTATTTGGGCTTGTGAAGTGATATCGAGATCGTGATCTGTTTCACCAATTAGAATCAAATACTGCAACTGCACATGACGAAGAGAATCGAACCTGCTGTCCATGCCCAGATATTCTCGAGATAGGCCGAAGAGCTAGAGGTCAAATGCAATTGCAGCGATGCTGCAACACAGGCCGATTTGACGGCCCCACTCAGTTTAGGACAATCAGCGGCTTGGAGTTGAGATCCTCGAGCTCCCCCAACACGCATGTTCGTATCTAATATGTTAGCAGAGCCCTTGTATTTGCAATTGATTCACATACTCCACATAGCAGCAGACCCCTGGGTTGATTGATGGACATTCCATTCAATCAGCACAGCACCTGCAGTACCGCCAGAGACGGTGACCATCATGTCAGAGATCTCAATAACTCCATTATCCCCGGCAGTTCCGACTTTCACAACAGCACGAGGTTGTGACATATCCTGAAAATTGGTCCCAGATGCCATAATTTGCGACCACGCTTGACCAACAATTCTAGACCCGACGGGGACCTTGACAGTGTCTTTGACCAAGTAGATACCAAATGGGAAAAATACGATGGAGTTGGATTTCGCAGCAGCCGCAAGAACTTGATTAATGATTGCACTGTCATCAGTGACGCCGTCTCCCTTTGCGCCCTGGGACTTGATGTTGACCATAGATGACGCGGCAATATCTTCGTAAGTCGGAGCACTACGGGTGAAAAAATTGTTGGTTGAGGAATCAACAAGACTTGCAGCTCTGCTTGGTGCTGCGATGGTCTTTCCGCTTTGGAAAGATGCAGTGCTTGAGGTGCCTTGAACGAGGTTGCCCATGCCCCACGATGCGAGTTTGACACTCGAGGTGCTGCCGGCCACCAATGTTTGTGGCACTTGTACATCTTGGATGGCGATGGTGCAGCCGGTGAAAACAGTGTTCTGGACCACCACATTTGTAGGGGCACCCGTCAGGAGCGATGTTGAGATACCAACGGCGAGAGCGGAGAATGTGGAATCGGTGATAAGCATTGCGCCCACACCTGCGCCGCCGTGTGAGGTGTCCGCCTAAAACCATATGAGCACCAACAAGTATATTCAGGGGTGCTCTACTTACTCCGCCAGTAACTGTAATTCCTGTGGTTCCGGAAACAACCGCGATCCCTTGCAAAGTCCAACCCCAATCCCAGAAGATTTGAATTGCAGTCTTGCAGCCGTTGAAAAGAAGATTACGGGTTGTGAATTGCTGGTTACCAAAGTAGGCACTGAAATATGTCAGTGAGGTGTCAGTATGTATATAGTGGGAGTCAACAAACCCAAAGTTTCCTCCACTGAAGTAAAGGTCAGTCATGAAGCCACCGCTTCCATCTTCCATATAAATACCCTTGGCAACTTGTCAGTTGAGCTCTGTATAAAAACCTCACACGTATCATAGGGAATCTACCTGTTGAGTCGTGCCAGATTTCATGTAGAAGTCAATATTTTGAAGGTCTGTAGCTTGGGCAATTTCCCAATGAATACCACAAACATATGCATTAGGATCAGTATTAGTTATATCGATTACTAAGTTGCGGACAGATCTGTAGAAATTGTTTTGAGGCGTGTACCTATCAACTTCTGTTAGAATTGCCATCGCTCCTGGTAGTGCGGTTAGACCGAATGCTCACCACACGGAGCCATCAGTAGGATGTACATCAGAAGAAATCACTCCCAACCCCACGAAACTCGATGCAGCAAGAATGGTTGGTCTGTTCAATGGCTATTGAAGTCATTAGCATTGGAATTTCAGTTGCAGCCGTCAAGCAGAGAACAAGATTTACTCACATTGCCAATTAATTGGGTGTTGTAATACTGTGTGATTGAACCACTAACGAGATAAGTGCCAGAAGGGAAATATACAACAGCTGGGAGAATTGTGCTAGAACCGCATGCCTGACCGCAACGGGATCCTGACGAGATGGCAGAATTTATTGCAGCCGTGTCGTCGTGAACCCCGTCACCGACAGCCCCGTAGTCCTTGACGCTTCTGAAGACCTATTTCTGTCAGTTGCGGCGAGATAACGTTTCGGTAGAAAGACTCACGACGTAGCCTGATGGGGCCAAAGGGCTACGTCCATTCATGCTCATATTTTCCATCCAGAATGTAGAAGCCCGCGTTTCGAGGCTGATGCTGTCCCTTGCAGAGTGGCTTGCTGTGTCCGCATCGCTTCTCTTTGGCCAGTACTGCGCTTTGAGCTTTGCTGCCTTCGCCACACCGTCAATGGTCGCGCCCTTTGTATGGCTGCGAGACTCGGCAACAGACTTTGCAGCGGTGATGACGCTCTCGGGAATGACATAGTCAATCGAAGACGCATTGCTGCGAGCTTCAAACGAGCTGTCCGATCTCTGGACGGTCGCGGAACTTTCGAAAGCGCCTTGGCGGTATCCGGATTTGTCGCGCCTTGGGTTTTCCACACGAAGCTTGTTTGCTGCCGCAATACCTTTCAACGCCTCATTCACAAGCGCCTGTGCATCATCGATATTGCTAGTTCCTGCGGTGTTTCGGTGGTTCAGGCTACGGTGGCCATGGCTCTGTGCAGCAGCAGATGGAACAACGCCTTGGAGAATAACGAATAGGAAAAAAGAAAAGAGAAACGAGCAACGAAGCAGTAAGGTTCGCGACGGCCCTGATGAGGCCATGATCGCCATGACTTGTAACGAACGTACGGGAGACAATGAAGGATTGAAGAATCGATCATCAGAAAAAAAAGGGCCATAGATAGGCTTGACATAGTTAATATTATGGATCCTACCCGCTCTGACACAACTAGGCAACCTTACCAACCAGAGAGTCGAGGGGGCATCAAAACAATATAAAATTGTCCAGCGCCAGATTGGGTGGATATTCAGCCGTAATTTAACTCACGAGCTAGACATCCCCGCCACGATACTAAGGGCTCTCTCCGCAACAACATCAGAAGCCGAGGAGTTGCTATGGCATTGTTATAATTGAATATTTGATACGTTAGCACTAGATATATACTATATTTTAATTTTAATTTGAGTTTAATCGGACCAGTATTGCGTTCATAGTGATTATTGTCGTGACTTCGACAACTTCGAAGCACACGTCAAGACCCCTGAATTCCCCTATAGGCTAATTCAGACTATTGGACATGGGCGCCGCTGCAGACAGGCGCACGGGTCACAGAGTGGTAGCTCAAGTTCTAGACCGCGAAGCTTTCGATCCGGATTTGTTGAGTAATAAAATGTATGTATTGCTGACTATCTAATTGTAACCTGAAAAGTAAGGAAGTATTCCATACGAGGTCACGTGACTATTACAACACACCCCCCTATATATCTCTATACAGATCCTATAGTAAGATGTATAAGAAACTTAGGAAAGGGGTAGTTATACTTGGGCTGGTGATAATCGTACGTGAGTTAGATCTACGCCTAATGATTCATAGCTACGCCTGTTAACTCACTGCTAAACAGTAAACAAGTAGCCTACTTTAGTTGTTACGGGCATACACTTGATGCTACGTGATTACAGTCCTCACAGACCCTAACGGGTCCTCTAGACTACCTGTAAAGGGGTAACAGCCTCAAACCTCGCCCGTTTCGGGGCTGTAGTTATAAGCCAGACATCTAGGCTTTGCCTACCTCTCTTCTTCTTTCTTCTGTAGCTTTAGATCTTCAATAGAACCACCTCTTAATTTCCTAGTCCACTACTACACTTGTGTATTGCTATAGGTAAGGTCGACTATTACAGGGCAAGCAGACGGGGTTTGTCACATTATCTAAAGCTCCCCCTATTTCACTACTACTCCTAAGAAGGAATAGAATATCTACCTATTAAGAGAATATAGATTGTGCAGATTGCATAGAACTATCCGACCATTTGCAGCAATTGTTCGTTACAGTCTGTATAGACCACCTATAATGTCTATAACGCCTTATATAGCCCCAAACACCTAGAACTAGATCCGACAACTAGAACTAGACGTCCGAGACACCTCTACTAAAACTGAAACACTTCAATCGATTGAAGTCATGTTAGCAACTTAGCTTACAGATGCCCAGCAGCTTGCTGCGGCCTGTAAACAGGTCTGTTAACTGCAAGAACAGTTAAACTAGGCTGCAACTGCTTCTTAGCGGAGCGCTTCCTAGAGAAGCTCCCTAGAACCGTTAGACTACACCTCTACAGTCCGACTTAAAGACCCTGATCCTCTTACAGATGGGGTATTACCATCCTTCAATAATTGGCAGATTTAAATTGAAGATAAGTTCCTAATCAACGCCTGTATGTTCAACTCTAAGCAAGTAAAGATGGCTTACATCTTTAACTAGACTGCCGACGTAGCTTAGAAACACCTAGCGCCCTGTTACTATAAGGGCCTAGACCTATTTATAACTGCAACGGGTATAATTAACTACCTTGTAGAAATCCTTTAAAACCTGTTTAAATTGCAGGACACCTATATTGACTTCTGCAAGCTCATTATAAAGGAAGATAAAACCTTCGCTGAGTTTTACACCTATTTCCTACACCTTGCAAGCATAGGAAACATTCCTATAGACGACCTATAGCTAGACCTATATAATAAGCTTACACTAGCTCTACAACAGTCTATATTACTGTTTTTAGATATACTCCTTATAAGCAAAGCTCTTACCTATAAGTGCCTACTTATTGATAAGAATTTACAGAGGCTCTAATAATGCTGAAGCTAGTTACAGACTGCCAAACTTATAACTAGATCTACAACAACCCCTATTAGTACGCAGCTACCTATAACGACCTCTATAGCGCCTTTTGCTATCTGTGCAGTCCTGCTAAACCTAGCTCTAAAGCTTTACAGACTGTTACAAGAACCTATACCTGCCTATAAGGATCTATAAGAGACTTGTTACTAGTATAGTTAAGTAGGCTACTTTGTAAAGGAGTGCTCTAAGGCTCTGTCCTCTATATATGTTCTATAGGCAGACATTAAAGAGCTTGTAGACAAGCCTACTACTCCAGTCTTAGAATTAGAAAACGACTAAGCCTAGAGAAAGTCTCCTCTCTAGGCTTGCTCTATTAGGACCCTAGCTAATTAGCTATAGATCTTAGTTAGCTACTTAGAGGAAAGCAGTTTACTGTCTCTTGTAACCTAGTTTTTAATGGATATAGATTTAAAACCTTTGCTTTAGCTAATACTAGAGCAAATAGATACATACTTATTAGTACAAAATATGCCTAGCAGCTAGCCTGCTTCTTCCCTCTACTAATTTACACCCTACCTACCCCTATTGCAGTCTGTAGCTTTAACAGATGTAGCTACTAGGCTGTAAATTAATACGTAGTCCTATACCTCTACATTAACAGCTGTAAACAGTACAACGTCCCTATGGTATTACTAAACACCAGCTACTAAGACCTTATACTTAGTTGCAGATGGTTTAACTAGCTTAATATACAGCTAAACCCCTGCTTAGGAAAGTTGATATAGCTAGTAGATACCCCTAAGTCTTTAGACCTAGTTAAGCTACGCCTACTAAACCTAAAGATCCTTTGATTACAGTCTGCTAATCTAAACCATTAAGTAGATGCAGACTGCTAGGACTAGGCTTTTAATAACTAGCCTGTTGATTAGGGATAGGTAGACCTGCTACTATCTATAAGCATCGTTAATAGGCTACAAATCTTAAAGCAAGGACCTAACTAGGCTCTACACACCTATAGTAGCGAGTACTAGGACTGTTAGAACAGCTTATAGGCAATAAACTAAGCACTTGCAGGCGTTGAGCCCTAGCAGCCACCTATAAGACGCCTAAAGTAGTCTATAAACCTTACCTTACTACCTGTAGACATTGCTGCAATTAGCGTTGTAGGCTATCAACGGAACTTATAGGACGACTAAGCTATTGCATTTAGCACATTGTTGTATAAGATTGACTACTTAATTAAGAAGCAGCTTGTAGACTAAGAAGACGACTAGTAAGTATAGGAACGACTCCTAGAGGCTTATAAAGACCTTGCTAATGTGTTCTTAAAGGCAGCTTCTAATACCCTACTACCCTAGTAGCTGTACAACTATAAGATCTAGCTTATAGACAGTACTATAGATGCGTTGTCCTTTAGCCCCCTTTGCTACTAGTCTATAGAGGAGCTATAGGCTATAAAGCAATACCTAATTAAGAATCTACACAAGGGCTTTATTAAAGCTAGTAAGGCGCTGTTTGCAGCACCGATCCTCTTTGTTAAGAAGCCTAACAGATTGTTACAGTTCTATATCGACTTCTATAAGCTTAACAACGTGACCTATAAGGACTAGTATCCGTTACCCTTAATTGAGGAGACCTTAGCCTAGCTTTAATAGGCTTGTGTCTTTACAAAGCTAGATATCTACTAGGCGTTCTACTGCATTTGCATTGATTTAGAATCTAAGGAATTGACGACTTTCTAGACCCATTATAGGTTATATAAGTATAAGGTTATGCCTTTTAGGCTTACTAATAGGCCTACAACATACTAACAGTTTATGAACAACGTTCTATTCAATTACTTAGACGATTTCTATACAGCCTACTTAGATGATATTCTTATATACTTAGAGAACGAGCTCAACTACTAAGAGCACGTTTGTAAAGTCCTCTTACAGCTCTACAAAGTAGGCCTACAGGCTAATATTAAGAAGTCTAAGTTTAGTGTCACCTATACAAAGTATCTAGGATTCTACGTTAGTATAGATAGGATTGCAGTAGACCTAGAGAAGACTAAAACCATCTGTAATTAAGAAAGGCCTACTACTGTCTATAGTGTGCAGTCATTCCTTAGTTTCTGTAACTTCTACTAGAAGTTTATCCTTAATTATAGACGGATTGCCTGCCTGTTAACAGCCCTTACCTATAAAGAGAACCCTTTTACATAGACTGTTGACTGCTAGTAGGCATTTGCAGAGCTTAAGGCCCGTTTAATAGATGCCCTACTACTTGTACATTTCAATCTAGACTACAAGTCAATGGTAGAAACAGACGCTTTAAACAGGGTATTAGGGGGCATACTCCTACAGTTATAGCCTAGTAAAGAGTAGCACCCTATAGCCTACTATTCTAAGACGATGATTCTAGCTAAGATCAACTACCCTATTTATAACAAGGAAATGCTGGCTATTATCTAGGCATTAGAAGTATAGAGGCTAGAGCTAGAAGGCTCAACGACCTATATACAGATTGTCTCTAACTATAAAGCCTTAGAATACTTTATAACAACGAAGTCCCTATCTAGTAGACAGGCACGTTAGGCTAAAACGCTCTTACAGTTCAACTTTATGCTTATGTATAAGCCTAGTAGCTAGAACTAAGCAGACCCGCTTACTTATAGAGACTAGGAAATAGACAGTTAAATGGCTATAAAGATTTCAACCTATACGCAAACCCTTTTACAGTCTGAAAATCTAGATCTGCAGATTGTTATAGAACTAGACTTAGACCCCCTCTATACATGTTTAGAGATGGGACCTATAGAGCTGCCTAATAGAACCCACAACTTAATCGATGACCTGTTATAGGCCAATTGTACAAGTACAGACCTAGAGACACTCTAGTAGAAGGGTATAGACTAGGAATTAAGCTAGACAGTCTATAATAGACTGCTACTGTTTAACAATCGGCTTGTAGTACCTAAGGACAATAAGCTAAAGGTACGCCTACTAAGCGAGGCCTATAACTAAGTCTTTACAGCCTACCTAGGACAAGGCAAAACCTTACAGCTTATTTAAGAATGTTACTACTAGCCATACCTCTATATAGATGTCTAACAGTTTGTCTATAACTACTAAACCTACTAACGCTTGCATGCTCCTAGGGACTGTATGCCTAGTTTGTTACACCTACTACTAATCCTAGATTGCCTATAGCAGCACATATCTGTAGATTTTAAGGAGTTCCCTCCTAATAAATCGGGACAGGATATAATAATTGTATTCATCTGCTAGCTAAGTAAACGGTCTATTTCTATACCCTGCTATAAGGATATAGACGCTCTATAGACAGCACAGATATATCTAGACTAGGTATAGAGGTATTACAGACTAGCAGACACTATAGTATCTAACTGCAGACTGCAGTTTGTCTCTAAGTTTTAGAAGGAGTTTAATCGGATCTTAGGGACTAAGATTAAGCTCTCTATAGCTGCTTACCCTTAAACTAATAGGCAGACAGAGAACATAAACCAATAGATTGACTAACAGCTCTGCCTATACGTAAACTACTATTAGAACAACTGGTTAGAACTAATGCTAATAATGGATTACATATAGGCTACACTCCTATAGGATTCTACAACCCTGCCTCCTATTTAAATAGAATTAGGATACGTCCTACAGACAAGCTTCAATTAGAAACAGCCTATTATAGACGAACCCTTATTAGTCTATAAGCAGCTCTTATAAGCAGAAGCTGTCTAGTTCTTAGAACAAATGCATTAGGCATAGAAGACAGCCTGCTCTAGTATCTTACAGGCCTAAGAACAACAGCAGAAGCAAGCTAATAAGCACTAGAGACCTATAGACTTCTAAGTTAGCAACAAGGTCTACGTCTCTACTAAGACCTAGAATAAGGATTGGCCTAGCTATAAGTTAGACCATTAAATGGCTAGCCTATATACAATTCTTAAGTAGGTTAGACATGCCTATAGGCTAGATTTACCAACTGCAATTAAGATACACCCTGTTATCTTAGCTAACAAGCTCTATAAAGCTGCTAACGACCTATTACTAGCCTAGATCTAAGAGCTAGGCCTACCTATTGTAGTTAACGGATAGGAGGAGTAGGACGTAGATAAGATACTAGCATCTTAGGGCTATTATAGGAAACTGTAGTACTAGGTTAAATGGGCAAATAGCGACTTAGACCTAGCTTAGTATTACGCTTTAGACTTTATTAGCTGCCCTTATAAGCTAAAGGAGTTCTACAATGCTAACCTAGATGTATTGAGGCTACCTAGATACCTTGTAGACTAGCTATAGAGCTAGGAGAATAGTACAGATAAGCTAGAGTACAACAAAGATAAGGATAAGCTTCTATAAGAGCTTATAGACAAGCTCTACTTAAAGGGGGGGGTAATGTTATAGGCATGCACTTAATGCTATGTAATTACAGTCCTTATAGACCCTAACAGGTCCTCTAGACTACTTATAAAGGGGTAACAGCCTTAAACCTTGCCTATTTTAAGGCTGTAGTTATAAGCTAGACATCTAGGCTTCGCCTACCTCTCTTCTTCTTTCTTCTGTAGCTTTAGATCTTCAATAGAACCACCTCTTAATTTCCTAGTCTACTACTACACTTGTGCATTACTATAGGTAAGGTCGACTATTATAGGGTAAGTAGATAGGGTTTGTTACATTAGTCTAGAGCCTCTATCTTCCTTCTATATTGGTTATCTATTCCTTAGTCTGCTTACCTACCTCCTATCTTCCTACCCCTATCTGCCCCTGCCTGCCCCTACTTTACCCTATACTAACCTATACTACTTCTCTTCTTATTAGTAAGTCTATATAAGCTAAGATGCCTGCTATTAGCTAGGTCTTTGCTAAAGACCTAACTAAGGTTTTTGTAGATGCTAACATCTACATTTACCTTCCTCCTACTACCTAGGAGTCCCTACCCTATCCCCTACCCTCCTTAGCTCTTAAAGTGTATACTACACTTTTATATAGGACTCCTAGGAATGTTTGCCTTAAACACCTATAAGAAATTATAGGGTTCTACATCTAGGTAGTAGAAGAGAAGGTAGCTTAGACTATACATGTCTAGGCTAAAGGTTGTAAGTAGTGTAATGCTATGTATAGTAAGGAGGGATCTTAGTAGATTCCCTTCTTTATAGTATATAGATCCTTTAGAAATGTATAGGGTAGTGCCTATGCTTCCTATGTTATAAAACACTAGGCAGCTTACTACTCTCTTTATAAGTACTTCCTTCCCTATTAACTTATGTACCTTTAGACATTCTTATATATCTATATAAGTTAACTTAAGTAGATTCCTCTTAAGAAGACTAGGAACCTACTCCTCCTCTAAAGGATAATACTCTTTATTTTAGAGAGCGTACTAGGACTTAGGCCTATATATAGAAGTAGTAAGC